>APFE031544735.1:0-13091 GCA_000404065.3 Pinus taeda
AAAGTGATATATAATTTTATGTGTTGAAACTCAAATTCTATTATACATATTATAAAAAATATAGAGTTTCAACCATGTGAAATCTAATTAAAATTCATAACTTTAAAAATGTACAATCTAGTTCACTTTGAACACAATTATGTGTATTCCTATTTTATTCTAAGTAACATTAAACACAATAATGTACTAGATTTCGATAAAAAAACATTGTTTTAGATTAGTATGCCTTACAAATTTAGGAAAAGTTAGGTGCATTAATATGTGTTACAAAAGTTGAAAGAAGAGTTTATTAAACTCATATCATTGTTAATACCAAACAAACTAATCAACCAAACAATGTTATAGGTTGTATTTGTTCTTTTTCGTTTGTCAAGGTAAAATAACAACACTCTTCCATCAAACTTTGTGACAGACCACTACACTTGTGTGTGGTATAGACTGAATTTCCATGTAACCCTTATCGTGTGGTGTTTAATATCTAATAAATTAATCACCCATCAACACCCTCTATAATGGACTAAACCACTAGGAAACCCTAATTTCATTAACTTAGTACAAAGTTTTATAGTTGAACATAATTTAGTTTGGATTTATCTAAACAAATATTTGTTTTTGTATGTTTCTTTTAGTAATTTTTTAATGTGAAAAAAAATTATTTAAATTCCATTTAACCAAAAAGAGTCTCTATGTCAATGCTATGCAAATACCTAGCTTGAAATTTGATATTAAGAAAATACCAATAATCTGAGAGGAATGACTAACTAGATGCAACACCATTATTTATTTAATTACTTTTAGTATAATATGATATATAGGTCCATAAATTTACAAAACATATGGTGAAATATATTTATGAAGAATATTTGTTTTCCAAACCTAGTTCAATTCAGTTTATGAAAGAAAATTTGATGTAAGTAGGGAGGTAACTTATTGATCTCTTTACAATATATAATTTAATATATATTTATAGAGATTTTAAATTAATTGGGTGTATTATGAATGTTTGGGAGTAAGGAATAGTTTTCTCTCTACTCAAATTTGATTTGTGAAAGTGATTTCTAAAAGTGATATGATAAAAAAATTGTAATAGATTTTAACATTATTGTTGAGTTTAAAATTTTCACTATTTAAACAAAAAAAATCAAGTAAACTCCTATTAATGGTAATTAAATCTCATCAAGCTTTAATGGTATTCTTTTTAAATAGTTTTTATATTTAACAATTATATAAAATGGCATAAATAAGTTAATCAATGTAACTAGAGGTAGTTACATTGGTATCCATGGGATCTCGGAGCGTTTGAAATGGCATTAGTTGTTAAAACTTCACTAGTCATATTTTCCTAATAATTCCATTCCATTTAAAAAATCCAATCCCATATGACTCACATGAATAAGCACTTACCACTCGAGGTGGTGACTAGTATCTTGTTGGTCAAAAACACAAAGAGGAGTTATGGAGGTGAAATTCCTTGAAATAATCTATAGAAACTACCTTTCTAAATATTAATATAATCAAAGTGAACAAATGGAATCTTAGTACAAACTTAGATATGTTATTGTGGGCCATTTTAACTAAAGTAATTTATACCTTCGCCTAGCTCTACAATGCACATAATTGATGATTTCCTCTATATGCATTTTACTAATAATTTATCTTTTTTTCGATAAAGAAACTATCGAAAAGAGAAACAATACTATACTTTTGGGCAACCATGAATAAGGTTTTGTATAACATTCATGCAATTCTTAAATTTCGGTCTTCTGACCTACATTTGATTGAAATTTAATGGATGTAATTCTATTGTGTGTCAAAGTAATATATCATTAATGTTTTATACATATATATACACTTTCCACCTAGATATGATTGTCTATAGTTTGTCCTCTTCTTTCTCCTATGGATATAATCCTTATGAGACTCTTTGAGGTTCTTCATGATCTTGAACGCCGTAGGTCTAAGTGTGAGATTTGCCAGAGCTTACTTCTTGTTTGGGTCACTGGATGTTCCGGTCAACAAGATTGGTGCATCAAAATTGTGCACAAGGTTAACAATTGATTTTAGAAAAGTGAGAAAATTTTGAAAAAAATGAATTAGGAGCAACGTCTTGTAGTGTAAATAATGAATAAATAGAGATCTTCTGCACAAAGCAGTCGTGGAAGTGATGCTACATGATTGGATCCATCAAAGCATTAATTAATTATAGACGATTTTGCCTCACTCCATTGCAAATAGGAAGGTAAACCAATGTTGAAAATTGGGTGCGTTTGGTATCCATAAAGACGGGATGCATCACCCATAGATATATTGTTGGACACTTGATTTATGATATCCGGTCAATTGATGTATGGATATGAAAATTGCTCAACAACGTGGTATGGTTTGTTGTTGTACGCCACTATTCAAATCTGAACATCCCCAAGTGTCATACACCTCATCTAGCATACACATCATCATAGAAGCATCAATAATCTAGTGGTCATGGTGTATTGTAGTCATATATAATGACGTATCTCTATAGATAATGATGATTGTATCCCTAGATGCACACTCGAGGTGGAGAATGAGGCCAACGTGGCAAAGAAAATTGTGGTTTTTAGTGTAATATTCATCACTTCAATGAAAATGTCTTTTGACGTGCACATCATATTTTATTAGAATTGTTTTGCCTTGAGGAAAGTTATTTTAAAAATTAGGCATGAAAAAAGCAAATTCATTAGCCCCAGTTTGTCGATTCTAAAGATGTGGATTGCGTCCTTGATTTTAATTTGTAACAAAGTTTAAGTTTTACAATGCATATTCACTTTATTTTGTGTATGATAGTTTGGGGATAAGCTTTGATATTATAGTGTACTCCACCTACAGATGATCAAATAACCAAATATAGGTAGTGAACTCTATATGTTGACATTAAATTCCACCTATACTTCGAACATGAGGTTTTAATCTTACATTGTACCCTATCTATAAATGAAATAATGGAACATTGTTATTATACAATATTTGATTGATAATGAGTTTTCCCTTTCTTGGATTATTTCTCTATAATGAGATTAAAACCTAATAGCTTATTTTATTGAACCCAATAAAACAACAAGATTAAATTTTACAAAAATTAATTAATATAAAAAAATAAAACCATTATTAATTAAACCTCTAAATGTTATATTTAAAGAAAAAAATTAATGTATTAAATAAAATTGTTTAAGGTGTGTTGTAATTTTCTCATCTTTGTTTTGAAACTAAATTAGTGATGTCAATTTACAACTGGAAATTATAAGCAAGTGGAAATATTAATGAGTGACACCACTTGGAATAGGATTTATTTAAACTATCAAATCGAAATGGTTCTATGGAGGGTGAATGGTTGACAAGCGCACATGAAAGTTGACTAACTGAAAATAATAAGTAAATGAATATATTTTAGATTAAAAATTCCACTCAATGTTTTTATGATATTATTGAATGAACTTCAATATTACACGTGAGACCAATATTATATAAAGTTGTACCTCTAACTGTTTGTGAGGCCACTAACCATAAATGAACAAATAAATGAGGTTTGAATAGTGAGTACATAATGCATTATTCTTACTTACGTCTTTATTGTTCACTTAATGCTCAAACGAAATGAGTGATGGATGCAAAGTGGTTACATTAGATATTTTCATAGATAGGTGACCCTCTGTAAGAAAAATAATTATATTTGGAAATCAAGAATCAAGTAAGAGATATATTAATTATCCAAACTGATATTAAGCGAGAAGAATTTTGTTACTTTGAAATCTTTCTCAGTGAAGGGGTTGATACTCCCTTTAACAAAACAAATGAATTTTTTGATATTTTTTCCACAGATGGCTGACGAGGAGACCAGAATTATCCTCGAGTGCCAGATTACTAAGGAGGAGGTCCTTGAGGTCCTTAAAAAAATGGTCAGAGGAAAAAGCCTAGGCCCAGATGACTAGACTATGGATTTATTTCTACACTTTAATGATATTATTATTGATGATTTTACAAATATTGGTGAGGCGTCTATGGTGCTTGGTCGGGTTTCTGGTGCTATAAATTCTACAATTATTGACCTCATTCAAAAGATAGTGAAGTCAGATTCTTTCTCATACTATTGTCCAATTTCATTACAAAACATGATAAAAAAGTTAATCTCCAAAACTATTTCTATTGAGATCAAACCAATCCTATCCAAATTCATTTCATCTGAACAATTTTGTTTTCTTGAGCATCGATAGATACACGATGTCGTAACCATAGCTCAAGAATGTTTTCACTCCATAAAATCTCTATACCTAGATGCCTTTCTAATGAGGATAGACCTATCTAGAGCTTTTGACTATCTTGATTGGAAATATCTATGCATGATTTTGACAAATATTGGTCTTGGCTCAATGATGGTGGATTTTTTAAAGTCATCTATACCGTCTGTCAATTTTCCCATTATCGTTAATGAATGCCCTACATATTTTTTCTCACCTTCAATAGGACTTTGACAAGGTTGTGCCTTCTACCATCTTATGTTCCTAGTAGTGATCGATGGTCTTAGCAGAAGATTTTTGGATGCATGTGCTCAAGGAAAAATTACTAGTTATAGGATTTCAAAAGACATTTAACTTTATCATATGATGTTTGCGAATGACTTCCTAACTATAAGGAAGTCTCATATGAGTGAATGGTCATTGTTCTTTAATATTCTCTCAAATTTTGGACAAGTCAGTGGTTTCATAATAAATAAAGACAATTCAGTGTTGATCTCCTTAGATCATGAAGAAGACAGGATGAGGGAGATCACTACATTGTTTCGTGTTCATTCCATTTTGTTGGAGGATGGTTTTAAATACCCAAGTTTCTTTCTGAAATTGAAGGGTTATGAAAACAATTACTGGTCATGGTTGATCCAAAATCTGGACAAGCAACTCTTTATGTGGTCACATAAATGGTTATCCATAGGAGGAAGGTTCATTCTGTCAAAATATGTCGTACAAAGAATATATATTTATTGGATGCACTTTTTTAAACTACACAACGACATCATAAACAAGATTAATTCCATCATCTCTCAATTTATGTGGGTTGGCTATTTCCTAGAAAAAAATACATGTTCTAAGGGTGGAGAAGTTATCAAAGTCAGTGGATGTAGGGTTGGGATATTAAATATACGAAAGTTTTCAACCTCACACTACTGCTTAAAATCCTTTGGCAGGCTATGTGTGGTGATAGTCTATGGAGTCGTATCATCAAAGCTAAATATCTTTATAGTATGGACATTTTGGGATGGATGTGTGCAGGTACTCTACTCCCTTCACGAATATCTCAATCTTGGAGAAGCTTCCTCATAACAAAGTCATGGTTCCTTGATGATTTTCCATGCAAAATTGGCTCTAGGTCCATTGTGAAAATCAGCTTTGATATTTTCTTAGGTGTGGAGGCTCTCACTACCTATATTTTCTGCTTGTTTCTTTCTTAAATGAATTGTATAGCCATGTGCTTAAGGACATAAATATCATTTATGCTTTATATTTATTCTCATCTTGTTGGAAAGATGCTTAGATGCTCGGTCTGCCAATACATTTATCCATGAATGGCTAAAATACATCTAAATCTGAAGCTTGTTGTGATTATTCTATCCCCATCAATGGAAAAATCACAATGGAATGGTGGTTTGCATAATAGTTAGGACATTGTCTCAGAGACTTATTCCATCATTAATCAGGTACTGGACCTGAATTTCATATGGATGAACAAGTCATGGAGCTGGCATGTGCCACAAACAATAAAATGCTTCATCTGGTTGGTGGCTCATAAATGTATATTATCATGGGACAAGTTCACTAAGTAGTTATTTCAGGTTCTCGGATTATGCTTTCTTTGCTGGGAACATGGAGAATAAATTTCTCACATATTTCTTCATTTCTCTTTCTCAAAATTTGTCGAGACTAGTGTGTTATACCTACTTGATTACATTGTAGATATGGACAGGTCAAACATTACCATTCTCCTCTAGTTGTGAATTGAGGATAACAAGCTTCATATATATCTCCCCTTATTTTTCCTATTTGGCATTTGGAGGGCTAAAAAAATCTCTCAATTTTTACTTGGTTCTTCTAGACATTCTCAGGACTTGCACATTTCTTGTGGCATATTACAAGGAATTGTTTCCAGCTACCAACAAGACCCCTAGATCCTCTCTAATTCCTAAGGAGCTATGGACTATCTTCCCTATGGGATTCTTCAATGGATCCAACTCACTTGGTTCCTATAGTAGTGGTATGACGATAAATTTTGATATGTCCATTATTACTAATATTTTCACATAATGGTAAAGTCTTGAGTACAAGGGCTAAACTTATTGCTTTATGGGGTGTCATTTTCTGCACTGATTGGATTGTCTAGTGGAGATAGTAGTCTTTTATGACTCAAAGTCTATTGTTTATTGGGCTAATGATAGATACAAATTAGAGAAACCCACTCTCTCCAATTGGCGAGACAAGATTAGGGTGTTGATACTGGCCTTCAAGAGGATTTCAATTTCACATGTATTCCGTGAAAAAAATAGTGAGGTTGACAAATTTTCTAAGTAGGAATGTTGTGTGGTTCTATGTTTGTCCAAATTCCATTCTTTTGGATATGATGAATTGTTGAGATCTTGGCATATCATTTTTTGATGGGGCAAACTTTGTTTCAATTCTATTTGCATCAAAATTGCTTATCTTTTTTGTTTTTCTTAGCTCACATTTAGTTATTATTTTTTATAAGTTAGCTCTTGTTGAATACAAGTTAAAGTAGTTGTTTGGACATGGCCCTATAGGAAGTATGCAGAGATAACACTTGTTTCTAAAGCTTCTTCTTGTATTGGAATAATTTTACAAATTTACTTTCTATTCCTATAATGAAAGTGTTTTTATTTATGGAAAAGGAAGTGGTTAGAGTCACTCGAACATATATAATGCATTGTTCCTGGTTCATTTATTTCATTATCAAATGGAGCACGTCACAGTTCCCACTTTGTTTCTTTCGTTATCAATGGGAGAACATCACAAATTCTTTGTTTCAATGTGATTTTTTCATAAAGCAAAAAGAATCTAGTTTTAGGGGCATGACAATCCTCTATGGATATGTGCAAGCAAGGAAATATTATCTTCCACTGCAATGATCTCAATTTCCAAAAATTATTCCATGATTATTGTAATTACATCATAAATTAGTGCATAAAATTCTACAGACAATTGTGGATGTAATGATTATGGAACCATAGGTGAACTAATCATGTTGGAGATGAATAAATTTAAATAAAAATAAAAATAATAAAATTCAATTCATAATGTTGAACTATGGAGAAATTGTAAAAAAAATGGTCAAAGGAAAAATCAAATGTCTAATAGCATGTCTACAATAGGTATAATAAGAGAAAATGTAAGACATACTTGAACTTGGAGTAACCAAGTTATCCAACTATGAATGTTTCAACAACCTCAGTTTCACCGCTACCTAGTGCCTTGATCTACAAATGTTGATTTTTATATGTTCGCCTTCATAAATTGCCTCAGAAACTTCTTTGAGTACAAAATCCTAAAATCAAATGATTTTTAACTTGGTAAAATATAACATTAATCAAAAAGAAAAATTGTAACAAATCAAGCTAGGGTTTATGAGAGTGTATATACTAAGAAAGGACGATAATAATATTTTTGAACACTTATTATAAGATACAACATCTGAACATTTACTATAAAATATAACATCTTACCTGTAATTTGAAGTCCTCTCTCCCACCGAAATGGTAAGTTACATCAATCTTCCATAGTAGCACAAGCTAGTTAGATCCATCTAAAAGGTGTAGCACCTAGACAATGATCTCAGGCTTTCCAAACGGTTGCACTAATGTCTATGGTGTGTACGTACTCCATAGGTGACAGAATCGATATTAAATGATTTTATAATTACTACAAGTACTCAACAAGATGAAGATATTAAAATCCATTATCGAATTGGAAAATGCATTTTTTAAGAGCAAAAGAAGGATTCTACCATAATACTGGACTCTTTTTCATCCCCAAGATGTGCTCTCCAATGAGTGCTCCCTATCCAACTCCAAAGAAATTTTATTCTCATTTTTTTAGAGATTGATGAGCCCAACTTGAAGATAGGACCCTTAAAAATCATGATCTTCTCCAAAGAGGCACCTATCACTATGTCGCAACAACAGTATAAAAGAAGAGTAAATACCTAAAATTGTGATAGTTGTGTGTTGTTTTACCACCCACTTTGAAGTTTATGATTTATTGTGCTGCACGTAACAAGTTCCATACAATCTATTTATCAATGCCTTTTGGATAGTTTTATTTTTATAAAGGTAATTTCCGTCCTCAACCCCTTCCCATGGGATTTGAACCTATGAATTAATGAGAACTAAACCCCACAAAAACCAATTAATACCACCTATTATATATATATAATAATATATATATAATTAATAAATATATAAATATATATATATATATATTATATATGATATAGTATTATATAATATATATATAATGTATATAACTCCCCTCCCCATACAAGCTATCTTTATTTCCCTTAATTGTACCACTTCCTCAATAAATAAATTGTTTATGCAGACAACACTTCTCCAATGGATAGATATATCAACCTCACCAGTTCAAATAAATTCAAAACGATTCCAATAATCCATCCCATCAATAGGATAATCAATAATTCTAATATTCTATCAATGAAATAGTCAAGTCCTATTTAAACACATAATTTCCATTCTCAACCCCTCCCCTGGGATTTGAACCTATGAATTAATGAGAACTAAACCCCACAAAAACTAATTAGTACCCACCTTTATATATATTATATTATATATATATATATATATATATATATATATATATAGAGAGAGAGAGAGGAGGAGAGAGAGAGAGAGAGAGAGAGAGATATACGGAATCTCTTTGCATGCTATATTGAATTGGATGCAATCTTCCATCATCTACAAATATGACTGTTAAGTCGACGAAGAATACGAGAGAAGTTAGCCTTAATATGACTGATAATTAATATGACCATTAATTAATTATCATTCTCCAATTTATTTAAATTGTCCCTGCACATATGTAGGATTTCAAAAGACCTAACCGTTATCTATATATTTAGAATAAAATTTGACAACATATGTAGGATTGCAAGAAACCTAACCGTTATCTCTATATTTAGAATAAAATTTGACAACCTGGAAAAAGCAAGGCACACCAACTGGGAACCCCGAAAAAGCAGGATACACGAAGAGGAAAAGCCTGAAAATCCGGACCAAATTTTATTTCGCTCCTCTTGACGTGGTGGTAATCTGATGTGATCAGTATGAGACAACGCTCCCCTATTTCATCATTGTGTTTGTCTATTCTTATGTTTCTGTGTGGGTTTGCATGTATGTCATTATTATGATCTTGAGGTTGATCAAGTTGGACCAAGATCGTGCAGTTTGCAGACATGGATGGATGAGCATACTCACATGGAGGAACCTCATGATGATGATGATGATGATGATGAAGTAAGTATTGATACTTGTGTTTCACTTGAGCATTTGGTAGATGGACCGTATGCAGGGAAGGGCAAAATAAGCTTGTCGATGCTAGGGAGGATCTTACCATGGATGTCTATGATGAGACCTTGTATGGAGAAGAAAGGATTGTTGACTATTGGAGGACTTGTTGGGGTTGTTTGTGACCTTATGGTAGAAGGTACAAAGGCTCGTGACAAGGGAGGAACACGATGAGCGTTGCGGATGAATGGGTCATGCTTTAGCCAGATGGAGAATTGGCTAAGTGCCCGACATGACTCATGGACAGATTATTGGAGGGCACACACATGAGTTGCTTGGGTGGACTTCTCATGGCCGAGACCAAGAGCAAGCCTTGGTGGAACCTTTAGTGGGGGAGCTATGATGGAAGGGACTCGTGATGTGATGATGATATGGTTGGGTGACCGAGTTCACTAGACCAAAAATTGCAGACTTGGATGAGGATGACCAATTGTTGTGATGTGTCTACTTGGTTGGACTACATGGGCAACCTAGTCATGGACATCAGGTTGGAGACATGGAGTATGGCAGTCTTATGCAGGGACATTGTGCAGGAGCACTTATAGAGGTGTCACTTATGGGCATCCAATGAGGAGTGCCAAGGCAGGGATGTTGTGCAGGTGGATTTGCTGATGTGACATGGAGATGTTTCACTTATGAGCCGATGGAGAGGTTGTGCACTTATGTACAACAAGGCCATGGACTTCGATGGAGTTGTGAGCAGACTATGGAGCATTCCTACTACATGGAGAGTTGAGGCATCTCGCAGAGACCTTTGGGCCGAGACTTGTATGCTTGCTAAGATGATGGTTGGAGATGACTCATGGAGCTCACGATGACATGAGGTTGTGACTTTTAGGGACTTGATATATGGTGGACTTGGAGGATTTGATGCATTGAGGAGCTGAGGTCAGAGACTTTGATGCAGAATGGGGTGCATAATTTCAAGTACATCTATTGGAATGGCTTGAAAGAGTGACTTGATGTGGAGGATCGATATGAGACACTTTGGAGTGATGGAGTTACGACGATGATGATGCCTTGGTGGCAACACTTGGGCATGGTTTGAGCTGAGACTCAACCACTTTTGACACATGGGAGCTGATTGATCTATGATCAGGGGCAGCACATGGACAAATGAGACAGGTGTATACTTGTTTCTATGGACGACTTGAGGGATGACACATACATATATGATGGAGGTAGCTTCATGGACCTGGATGTGGCAGATCGAGAGTTGGATTTTGATGAGATGGTCTCTTCATATTGAGGAGGCACACATATGGATGATGATGTTGGGGTAGATGTGGCTGATTTCATGCATCACATCAGCACCAGACATCATGGACATCATGTTGCAGATGAGATGAGGACTACTTCATGGACCTGAGCATGGCTTACACTTATATGGAGATGGATTGTTGATCGAGTTGAGGATGTGACAGGATGTTCTGAGGAACAACTGATGGCAGCATGAGGACGTGCATTCTCATGTTTTGAGCTTGACAGTTGGACTGATCACTTGACTAGTTCAAACATGAGGGAGATCAATGTGCAGAGATGTGTTAGCATTGTGTTGGAGTATCATGGCAGTAGTTCACATGAGGACAACACATGACGAGGTCGACACGAGAGGTTGCAGGAAGCATGTAGCTTGGATGGAAGGACCAGCCCTCCGTTATGGGGAGCAACATGTGGAGATTGTGACGAGATGGTCGATGGTCATGGATTGAGACGATTTCTGATGTATGACATACCGATGCAGTGTATACCTTGGTATGGTGCTCTTGGTGACAGATGGTTACTGGGATGAGACATGATGAAGACAGTGGTTCTACATATGTTGCAGAGATGGTTGCAGTATGTGGAGGAGTTGACATCATGGATGAGACAGTTATTGGTGATCTTGGTGGATGACTACCAGGATGGCATGTTGTCGAGGATGACAATGACGTCAGGTGGAGGAGGATGTAAGGACCTGCGGTCCTTGGCACGCCCACCGGATGAAGTGCGACCAAGTTCGACAGTGGACGAAGATGCGAAGTGCGAGTCCTAACCAACGTGCGCGAAGGTTATGTGATAATAATGCATGGAGGAAGGGCAAGACATGTTTATAGGCATGGGAGCGTAAATGGAGTACACCCACGAGCAGACCTATGCTTACAACGCGTTAAAACGAATGCCGACATGGCTGGAGGGCATTTTGCGATGGAGGTATAGGGTGTTGGCAAGTCGGCTGGGCAGCCAAGACTTGCCCAACATACCTTACACATATGCGATTAGTTTGGAATGAAAAATCATCATTCGACAAGCGAGTCTTCAAAGGAGAAGTGCGTGGCGAAGAGGGCACATAAAAGAGGAAGGCACAGATGGATATGCGCCCAAGTCTTGGGCAGGTCTCTTGAACGCATTGTCTGAACAGAGGTCGGTCGAAGCAAGGCGTGCACGGTGAAGGCGTGGGCGCCCGGTCGTGCAAGGCATGCACGGGTGAAGGCAAGGGTGCCCGGTTGTGCGAAGGCACATGGTGAAGCCATGAATGGTTGTGTGCGATTGTGCAGTTGGGTGGTTGTGCACGGGTTCTTGGGCAGCTCGGGTGAGCACCCACTCGTCATGCAAAGGCAAACGTGGAAGTTGTGTACGGTGGAAATGATGAAGTGTTGAGATTGTGAACGGAGGTGTGACTCGTGTGGAGGCGCCCGTGTGTGGCGACTTGGTTACGACGAGGTGCGCCCAAGTTGGGCAAATAACACGATCGTGCGACGAGGTGAACGAAGCTTTGGTAAGTCATGCGGCGACCATGCAGAGGTGCCGACAAGTTGGGCAACCAAGTTTGCCGAAGTTGGAAATTTGGCTAAGTATAAATTTGGGGTTTCCCAAGAACTTAGCCTATACTTTGTAAAAGTGGAAAAATTGTATAATATATTGAATCAGGCAAACTCATATTGCAGGGAGTTGCCCCTCCCTTTATACTGTTGTGCATTTCTCTTGTATAATGTTGTTTATGTGAATGTTATGGGCTTTCACTTGTATAAAGAATAAAGAAATAATACTTGGTAATGAAAAATAAAGTAAGTATGGAATGTTAGGCGTAGTCTACAATCGTAAGTATTGGTGAAAAGAAAATGGTTGGTAGTGCCGCACCTCACTATAAGTGGTTGAAAGACTACCGTAGGTGTAGGGGCGTGAGAAGGGAGGTCGGGGGGTAGGAAGTGGGTGTGGGGACAAGGAGAGAGGGGGGGAGGCGGTGAAGGAGGAGGGACAGGGAGGAACAGAGGAAGCAAGTGGTGGGGGGTATGTAGAGAGGGAGGCAAGGGGAGAGAGGAGAAAAATGGAGGGATGGTTGGAGGGAGGGTGAGAGAGGAGAGGGAGATAAGGATAGAGAGCGGGGGACAGGAGGGGGGAAGGAAGAGTGAGGGAGAGGAAGAGAGGTAGTGAGTAGTAGGGGAGGGAGAAGGATGGAGTAGGGGGAGAGGGGGGCAGCAGAGGTAGGGGATAG
>APFE031544735.1:14151-25332 GCA_000404065.3 Pinus taeda
AGGGAGGTTGGGGCAGGTGATGAGTGGGTAGGAAGTAGGTGGGGGGACAGGGAGAGAGGGAGGGAGATGTGGGGAGGTGGGAAAGGAGGAGGGACAGAGAGGAGGAGAGGGAGCGAGAGGTGGGGGGGATGGAGAGAGGGTGAGGGAGGGAGTAGGAGAGAGGAGAGATACAGAGGAAGGGAGGTAGGGGAGAGAGGAGGGATATGGAGGGAGGGAGACAAGGAGGAGGAGAGAGGAGAGAGATGGAGGGAGGGAGGAAGAGAGAAGAAGAAAGGGGGAGATGGAGTGACAGAGGGAGAAGGAAAGAGGATGGACGTCAGGGCGATGGGGGAATAGAGAGAGAGAGGTGAGGGGGAGGGGGGAGTGTGGAAGGTGGAAGGATAGAGAGGAAAAGAGGGAGCGAGTGGTGGGGGGGATGGATAGAGAGAGGAGGAGAGAGACTGAGGGAGGGAGGGAGGAGGATAGAGGAGAGAGATAGAGGGAGCGAGGTAGTGGGAGAGAGGAGAGGGAGAGAAGGATAGAGAGAGTGGAAGAGGAAGGGGTAGGAAGAAGGAATGAGAGGAAGGGAGCAAGAGGAAGGATAATAGATTCAAAAATGATGACCCTAGAACAAGAAGAACAAGGCAAGTTAGAAGTAATGTACAATACAGGTACGTTTATGCTAAGTAATGATAATTATCAAGAATGGAAAGAAGAAATGAAGTCTAAGTTTATGAACATAGGATCTGATGTTTGGAATTTTATGTAATGGTTAAACCGAAACTCCTCCATCAGGTGAATAATTACAAAAGAATAATGTAGCATTAAATGAGATCTTTCGTAACATACCTAATTCAACAATAGGAAATATTATGCACTATGAAACTGCAAAGGAAGTATGGGATAATATTCAGGAAATTCATGAAGGAAGAACAAAGGAATATTGTTCATCAGAAGAACCAAGTAACCTTATTTCTAAACAAAATAATGATGTAACAAAAGATAAGTATGTTATGTCAAATCAAGTTACTGATTCAGAAGAAGACATATTAGAGGAAGTTATTCATCTTAGAAGAAAACTCAATCTTTCTTTGAAAAGGATTATTAATCTTAAGGATAAGTTGCAGGCATATGATAACAAGGATCATGTTACAGTAGAATCTAAACAATATTTTGAAGGACTTGAAGCTAAGATCGTCTCTCTAAGAGCAGTTCTAGAAAATCTAAACAAACAAAAAGAAGAGTTACTTGAAGTATTTGAAGAAGAAGATAATGGGTTGAAGAAAGGGATCATCAAATTAAAGGAGCAATTTGAAGAAGGAAGAAAGGTTTAAGAAGGAATGAGGAAGTAGTATCAGGTAAAGGAAGAACAATACCAAAGAATGGAGGTTGAGGTAAACATTCTAAAAGTTAAATTAGAAGAAAAGGATAAACACTTAAGATTTCAAGATAGTACTAATATTTTGGATAACATTCTTAGTAGGTACTCAAGTTTCTTTAAGGGATAGTGTTTTACTTGAAACATATTTCATCACAAATATATTGATTGCAATAGAAGGAATATGAAACAAAAATATTATGATTCCTGTGCTCCCTTTTCTGGTCATATAAGATGTTATGCTTGTAGCGAATTTGGGAATGTAGCAAAATAATGTAGGAATAAATAAATAGATCACCACATACAACATGGAAAACAATCATATAAGAATATTGATGTCAAAAGACATGAGAAAGATGGATCCACCACAATTTCTCATAATAATCAGAAAGAAGAACGGATAAGGTTTGGTCTTGCCCTCTATTGGTTTGAAGGTGAAGATGAATGGTACATAGACAATGGATTCTCTCATCACATGATAGGGATAAGAATAAGTTTGAGTCTCCCAGGAATAATGAAGATGCTAAAGTTATTCTTAGAAATTATTCTCTAGCAAAAGTTTTAGGAAAATATAGAACCAAAATTAATAGTATAGAAGAGAAGTTGATACTTTATTTTTCAAGGGCTAAATAATAATATACTATGTGTAGGTCAAATGGAAAATAAAGGAAATGTAATTGTGTTCAACCAAATGCAAGGTTATAGATGAAGAAACTAGATATGTCATAGCAAGAGGATACATAAATCTAGACAAATTATACGTGTTTAAATAAATGAATTCCGGTAGAAATGAGGAGGATACTTCCTCTTCTTCAGACTTAGAATAAAATAAGATGGTCATCACTACATTACATTGTTCTTAAAAATAATACTTCTCATAGTAACTGCAAAAGTGAAGTGATCTACATGACATCAAGAAGAGAAGGATAAGATTATCAAGATCACTAATGTATGATCTCAGGGGGAGCTATACATATGTATATCTTGATGATGATTCCCATGGTTTTTTTATATTCATGTTTCTTATATTACTGATAGTGCATCTAATGTAGCAACAACAAATAGGAACATACAATATAGGCTCAGGGGAAGCTATGGTTATGAAAATTCATATTTTACTTTTTGTACGTTGTCCTTATGAAGGATAGTTGCGTATATATGTGAATTTTGATCTATACAGTCACGTATCTTTCTTTGACATGAAGAAATAGTGGGACAAACTCAGTGTTCAAGGGGGGCATTTTCTATAATAGTGCATTGTTGGCATTATGAATTCCTGACCATTCCATGTTGCATGATGATGTTCATGATAAGTATATAGATTATTGATGACATATGGTTGTTACTATTGAAGACCCATATGTTTTTGTTAGTGATTATGAATTCTTGGATGTTGGTTAAAGTTGCACATAGTGAAGTTAAGTTAAAGAGATATGTTGTTGTGCTTCAAAAGATCTATATGTCTTTGATGTAAGCGGATTATGGCTCTTCCTACAAATGGAAAGAGCATGTTGATCTTGATGATATGAGGTCAATAGGATGAGTTGATAATAGATCTCTATGGAACAATCTTATTTTGTTGCTACAATTGATTGATATTATTTTTGTAGGTTCCTATATGATGTATGATGGTTGTTGATGACTATCATGGTCTTGCTACCTCACTATTGAGGTGTTTGGTTTTGGTTATAAATGTAATATTTGTCTTTATTTAAAGGTCATGTAAAGACCCATGATGCAATAACTATAGAATTCAGTAATGTTTGGACTATTGGGGTCAATCCAATTATGTATGCAATCCCATTATTTTGGGCATCTTATGTAATGTTGAGTCAAATATGTAACCCCACTATGATGGGTGATTGATGTAAGCATGATTCCTTGTTGATAGGAAAGGCCATATTTGGTTGAGTCATAGAGTCATGTACTTTCGAAGATTCAACATATGCTCAGGGGGAGCATGGTTAGTATATAGTATTCATATTCAACATATTATTTCTACAATGCTTATCACTACAAAAGGGAGCATGAAGTCTTCATTAAGATTTGGTAATCCCTTTTCCCTTGATGTCAAAGGGGGAGAGAATCTTGGTGTTTGAAGAATAATTCTTGGAGATAATCTTGGTGATTTGGGAGAGAAACTTTGTATGTTTACAAGTATTTACATGTGGTGGTGACTAAACACCAAAGTGGTTTCCATCAAGTCCAAAGGGGGAGATTGTTGGAATTATGACTAAAGTGTTGTCCTTGATGGAAACCTACTTGATTAAGATGTCAACATGATGGTAGAATTCAGGTTGGTACAAATGTGACAGAGAGAATGGACAAAGGAATATCAATTTAGAGACATAGGAATGATAAAAGCGAAGTTTGGGAAAGTATATGTGGGTCCTATGAAGAAAGGTCACATACATATGTAGGTATGGTGAATAAATGTCGTGTACATATTCCATACCATGGTAATTGGAATACCATGGGTCTTTGTAATCGTATTGGCCCATAGTATTGAATTCGACAATGGATATTTGAACCCGTCAAAGAATACCATTGACATTACTAAAGGATTGGCCTAAGGTATTGGCCAAGGCCTAAGATATATAAGGAGATGGAGATCAAGTGTTAGTGTGTGAAAGTTGTGGTTTACTGATGAATTCTTTCATTTGAAATAGGTGTTCACCAAGGAACAGGGAAGAGGTTTAGATCTGATAGGTCTAAAATAATAGTAGAGACTAATGAATATGCTTGCTTCATCTTTTATGACTATGACTAACAATGATAAATTTTTCATGGTAATGATACCCTAACATGAATGTGTGATAGTAAGTCTTGTGAAGTGTGTGTTGTGATTGCACCGAAGCAACCATTTAGTGATTATAAATATAGACGCATGTTTCTCTCTGAGAAGTCACATACATACATGGATCTGCTTCTCGGTAGTCATGTATACATTCTACGAAACTTTAGAATATGTACGCAGGTGTCAAACATGAGAAGTGCGTACATACACAGATGTTCTTTGTAATATTCATGTATAAATATTAGGGTTTGTAGTATGAGTTGATAATGATGGTTGATTTATTTTGTTATGTTTTTTTCTGTCTGTCAATGAAGTCTCTCTTATGATAATATATGTTTAACAGTGTTGGTTGGGTTGAATTGTTTATGGAGTGGCATGTTGACTGGTGATGATGCCACGTGTGGTGATAGGTATTTGGTTTAGTGACCTGTGATGGTTTCAGTATGTGATTTATTGATTGATTCAATGTGATAATGATTTAGACTTAGTTTTTTAGTATTTTGAGATTTCTACATAGGTAGTCTTCACAAGAAGTGTGTACATACAAAGGTATGATTCATAAGAGTAACTTGTACTTTCATTGATCAGGATTTGCAATGACATGATCTAATTTATGATCTAGTTCCGTTGGTTTATTAAGATTCAACTACTACTTTGATGATTCAATTGGTTCATTGATTGAGTGATTTGATACAGTGATTTGTTTCATAAGTGTTATTTGATATTAGGCTTAAATGATGGAAGTGCATCTAATCTAAAAATATGATGAAAAGTGGCCTACAGGTTTGATGTTTTGAGTCAGGTTAATCCAGTATGAAACATTATGAAACGTGGTTCACAAACGACCTAAGGGTTGGAGCCTTGAGTTAGGGATTCAAAGCTTTCTTCTAGTGGTAGTTGGTAAATCATTTTAGGGGTAGGAGATCCCTTCCGATGAGTGTTAGTAAATGAGATTAGGGGTTTACAACTCCCTTCCAATGGGTGTTGGAGAATGAGATAATGTTGTAGCCTTCTGCAGGTTGGTTCCTGCATATTGGTATGAGTCTACGCCAGTACAATATTGTAATATGTTTTCCCTTATAATAAAAGAAGAAGATAGATATGATGATGGTTGTGGTTTTCTCCCAGTTTGGGTTTCCACCTAAAATCCTGGTGTCCTCATCTGTTGTTGTGTTTCTTAAGTGTGATGGTTTATTCTTCTCTTACGGTTCATGGTTAATGTTTAATTAATGTCTAATGAACTAATGATGCACTGGTTCAAGTTAAATATATTGTGAAATAAGTAACAAGTTAGTTAAATGGGTGTACGATGTTTTTCTTCATCATAGTCGCATGCATATGTTAGTTTACTTAATGATAGTAGCATACAAAAATTTGAATAAGAAATTGAAAGGTCTATGTGAGTTTTAAAATATTGATTCACCCCCCCGCCCCCTATTACTTTTCCCAACATCCATTGATTCTCTAGGATGTATTTTTGTAGGCCTTTGATGATTCGTTATAGCAAAAAAATATGATATTATTTCCTAAAGGATCAGGCTTGTTCCTCTTATCTTTAGGAACATGAATATATATAGGAGAACCAAACATTCTCATGTGTCAAACATGTGGCTTCCTTTCAGAGAATGTTTCTTCAAGATCCATACCTACTAGAACTTTATGAGGGCTTCTATTTTGAATGTGCATGGTTTTCTGTGATGCTTCACCCAATAAAAAATGGAAATTCCAAATCATGCAAGATGTCCTTGACAGACTCTTCAATGGACCTATTCTTTCATTTTTCTACACCATTCTAATATGGATTATAGGGTACAATTAGCTCCCTTATAACCTTATTATGCCTATAGACTTGTTTCTGGTATAGATCGAAGTCCCATGTAACCCTTATTGTGCGGTATTTAACAGTTGATAAATTCATCACTCACCAACACCTATGTAATGGACTAAAACACTAGGAAACCCTCATTTCATTAACTTAGTACAAAGTTTTTATAGTTGAGCATAATTTAGTTTGGAATTATGCAACAAATATTTATTTTACTATGTTTCCTTTAGTAATTATTTAATGGGAAACCAATAATAATATAAATTCCATTTAACCAAAAAGAGGTTCTATGACAATACTATGCGAATACCTAGCTTAAAGTTTGGTACTAAGAAAATAACAATAATCTCACAATAATGATTAGTTAGATGTAACATCATTATTTAATTAATTACATTTAGTCTCATCTCATGTATAGGTCCATACCTTTACAATACATATAGTGCAATATATTTATGGAGAATGTAACTTAGTTCAATTCAGTTTATGAAAGAAATTGCGTGTAAATATGGAGGTAACTTAGTGATCTCTTCACAACATATAATCTATTATAGATTATATATAGAGAGAGAGAGAAATTTTAAATTAATTGGGTTTATTTTGAATATTTTGGAGTAATGATTATTATTTTCTCCCCTCAAATTTCATTTTTGAAAGTGATTTATAAAAAGGATATGATAAACTTTTTCATAGTAGATTTTAACATTATTGTTGAGTTTAATTTTTTTACTATTTAGATAGAAAAATCAAGTAAACTCATATTAATGGTAATGAAATCCCATCATGCTTGAATGCTATTTTTTTTCTTTTTAAAATATTTTTTGCATTTAATAATTATATAGAATGGCATAAATAGGTTAATTGATGTAACTTGGGTAGTTCCATTGGCAGCCATGGATCTAGGAGTGCTTGTAATAGTAGTAGTTGTTGAAACTTCACTAGTAATATTATCCTAATCATTATATTCGATTTAAAAATCCAATCTCATATGATTAACATGAATAAGCACTTACCACTGGAGACAGGTGACTAGTATTTTGATGGTCAAAAGCACAAAAAGGAGTTAGGAGGTGAGCTTCATTGAAATAATCTATAGAAAAAACATTTCCAAATATTAATATAATCAAAGTGAAGAAATGAAATCCGATTACAAATTTATATATGTTATTTCCAACCATTTTAAATAAAGTAATTCGTCCCTTCACCTAGCTTTTCAAGGACTACACATAGTTGATGATTTCCTCTAACACAAGTGTAAGCTAATATATAACATACAACGTGATAATAATTTTCAATTCAATGGCTCAAACAACATTAATCGTTAATTCAACCATCTTTAAAAAAACCATCGAATCAAAAAACAAAACCTTATTGATCCATCATTAATTTAGCAATCGGATGTAAGTCATCAATTCAACAAATATGAAAAGGGAGAAGATTTTTTTAAGCTCTCACTAGAATTTATAAGATTTAAATGACAACATAAGAAAATATTCTTTTTACAAAATTGTGTCATAATAAATATTTTTTTACCTTAATGTACCTACTTCCTTTTCTATATATGCATTTTATTGATACTTTAGCTTTTTTAGTGTTGTGAAAGAAACTATGTAAAAAGAGTAGCAATATTGCACTTTTGAGCAACCAAGACTAAGATTTTGTAGAACATTCATGCGATCACTAGCCTATGGCCTTTTGACTTACATTTCATTAAAATTTAATGGATATAAAAATATTATGTGTCGAACTAATAAATCATTAATGTTTTATACGTATATATATTGTTTCCTTCTATCTATGAATATCTATAGTCTATCCTCTTCTTGATCTCATGTGGATATAACCCTTTTGAGAATACAATGTTGCATTTAACCTCTACTTCTTCTTTGCTATTGTTGATGATCTCAAAAGCCTTAGGTTCATGTATGAGAATTGGAAGAGCTTCATGTTCACTTAGGTCACGAGATGTTCCAGTCAACAAGATCGATGCATGGAAACATTGCATAAGATTAACAACCGATGTTAGAAAAGTGTGAAAATGCTGAAAAAATCAATCCAGTGCAACGTCATGCAAGGTAAAGAATGAATAAATAGAGATCATATGCACAAATAAGTCATGGAAATGATGTTGCATGAGTGGATCCATAAAAGTGTCAATTAATTATAGACAATTTCTCCTCACTTCGTTGCAAATACGAAGATAAATTAGTGTTGAAAATCGGGTACCTATGGGATCCATAAATATGTCATGCATTACCCACAGATATATTGTTGTATGCGTAACACCTAATATACGATATCCCACTGAATAAACCCATTTTCCAATTCCAATAAAGGCATTAGTTGTTTGTGCATTCCATGAAAGGATAAGATGTATGGATATGACAGTTGCTCGAAAAAATGGTTTGGTTTATTATTGTACGTCGTTATTCAAATCTGAAGAACCCTTAGGTATTTTGTCATACACCTCACTCGACACACAAATCATCATAGCAACATCAATAATCTAGTGGTCGTGGTCTACTGGAGCCACACATAATGACATATCTCTGCAGATAATGTTGATTGTATCCCCAGATGCATATTCAAGGTGGAGAATGAGGCCAATGTGGTAAAGGAAAGTGTGTTTGTTAATGGAATCTTTGTTACTTGAAGGAAAATCTTACCTATTGGTAAGTCTTTTCACGTGCACATTGTTATCACTCAGGTTGTCCCTAGGCTCCTGTAGGGATACGGCCGAGGTAACCACAAACCAATCTTTGAACTACAGGTTCTAGCCCACCTGCAATCAGAGAGGGCTCTCTCTTTATGATTTAATTTTGTTGATGATGATTTTAGGCTAGTTTTCAGGTTCAGGGGTTTTGATTTTTTGATTGCATGGAAGATGTATGCCAGGTAGAAAATTCCAAGCAGAGAGGCAAGGTAAGGTGTGATAAGTTCCAAACCATTGGGCATGGAGTCATGGATTACAGCTTGTTGTTGCATTTTCTTGGTCACAAGTGGATTATGGAGTAGGATAGCCACACATGCGACAATTATCAATTTGCTGAAAGGATGGAATGATGGTCAGGGATGAAAGTCAATTAAGAATCTTTCATCAAAATTGACAGGGAGGGGAAGTGAATGAATGGTTATCTAGGAGCAGTTAATAATTCATAAACTATCATTCATATGTGAAAGAAACAGCGTAAACAAGATCATTTAAGTATGCATGTTCATAATTATTCCTGATGAAAACATAGAAAATTGCAGAAATTGAGCCTAAGGTGTAGCTAAGCAAATCCTAAACTATTCTTCTTTTCTGCAATTTAGAGGGCGGATTTATGATAAAACAAACATAAAAACTAACAGAGTTAAGAAACACTTATTGAACCATGTAGAAGCACAGGAATTCCACAATCACTCCTCGGCCAATTAAACACAACAGACAGTTTCATAATCCATGCTTTCAACAGCCTTTGATTATAGAAAGCATCATGGTTACTGTGCGAGTCTCTGCTTGAGAGAAAGATCGGAATAACACAGATCAAGCTATTGATCAATCAACCAACCAACCACTACTCCATCTTTCAGGGTGGTATATATAAGCAAAATATCTGAAGTCATTTATTACAATTGACCTAAACAGGTCTGCCGAAAAAAGCTTTTTCTAAAAACCTAATTGTTGCTGGAATTAAATGCAAATAAGTCCTTTGGGTTGCGCTAGAGGCAACTAAATCAACTTGAGTTGATGAGGTGTCCTGTGTGACTTGGTGCAATGGTTCTGTCATAACTGTGCATTGAGTTCTGGTCCACTGATCTTCTGTGAGTTTAATGTGCAGTCATTTGTGCTGGTGGGCCTTCAATGCGTCTTCAATTGCTTCTTTACTTTCAGAGCTTTCGGTTTAATGTTGGATTTGCCTCGAGCCCTGAGAAAATCTCCTCTGATACACTTTGCCGCTACATTGATGGTCTTCGCCGCTTCCTGATACTCTTTGACGTGCTTTTTGTCTGCATATTTGATCTAATACTCTTTAATCTCTGTTTCTGGTCTCTCTCTGTCTTCAAATTCGTTTAATTTGGCAAAATCGGGCAATTTCAGGCTTTTTCGGCACAAAAAGGGCCAAGGAATCAAAAGATTCCCCAATATGGCCTATTTCCCATAGCGATGCGCGATTACTGCTTCGCGCTAATCGCACATCGCAAAACTGCCTCCGTTTCTCATTCCAGAGCTCCGAAGCTCGACTTTCGTGCTTGCGCAAATTTCCATTTTTTGGCTGCTGACGTCAGCTGTACAGCAGATGACGTCAGCATGCTGACGTCAGCAATGGGGTCCTCTGGTACGGATATGACGTCAACATGCTGACGTCATCAAGGTGACGTGGCAGTGTGGCGGGGTGATGTGGCAGAGACACGTGGCAGGGTGACGTGGGCCGGGCGCAGGCAGTGTGAGTTGATGTGGCGGAAACGTGGCAGGGTGAGGTGGCACTCTTGTTACGTGAGGGGAGGGCGGTTTTGCTTGTGCATCGGACCGCCTTTGGTACGGAGGTGGTTTCTGTCAGGGATGGCCTGATGCAATGGGAGGTTGTCACCTGTCCCGGTGTACGACGGTAAAACCATCGAACATTGGGTGGTAACATACCACCACAATAGGGCGCCCAATGTGAACAAGGGTCGTTGGATCTGGGGGGGGCGATCCGACGGTGCACGGGAAAGGGAGATTCGCGGAGTTTAAAAAAGGACCACGCGCGTTAAAGGTTTAATTTTTCGCGGCGTTGTGGGTTTTGAACTTTAGGAAATGGGTTAAATGTGTATTGGTGCGTTGGAAATTTATTAAACAAACATTAATAATTTCCAAAGAAAAATGAGCGTGGGGTTTTAGCATTTGGAAAGGGTTTTCTTAGTGTTTTGGAAGGGGTCCAAACACATGGGAATGGGAATTTATGCAGAAGGAGGGTTCTTACTAAAGTCCAGGTGACTTAGTAATTCCTAGAGAAGTACTTATGGTTATATTTCAACCAGGGGGAGGGGATATTTACATAAGGGGATTATCTACATAGTTTTAGTAGGGGGATGGGGAAAATAGGGAGTTAAATAATAATGTCAGTAGTTAATATGGAAATGACAAGAAAGCGCTAAGTTTCAGAGATCTTAGGCTTCAAAGGGAAGATAGAACCTTATAGAGAAAATATGGACCCTCCTTGAGTGAAGCAGATCTTCACC
>APFE031544740.1:14119-27096 GCA_000404065.3 Pinus taeda
ATATGTAGTGATTCGACGGTTCATTCTCTCCTTGGTATTACCGACACTTGATCCGTGGCTTGACACCCGATTGGTCCATGAATTCTATTTAAAGCACATGGACGGCCATTTGTAGGTTAACCGTTCACGAGAGAAGCTTATGTAAATTTTCATTCTTTTATTAATAAATTGCTTGAAGTGGCCGCGTTGGCTCAAGCCGTGTATTGTTTCCCTCTTTGAGGGTTTTAACCACGTCAAAATACTGGTGTATTGATCTGTGATCTGTTTGTGAGCAGTGTCCTTTTGGTGTTCTGTCTGAGGAACTTACCCTGTAAATTCCTACACTTTGTCCAACATGTAACCTAATCGAGACTTACTACCATATGCCCCATTTGTCCTTTCTTCCTGTCCATGATCGATCCTCATATGTCTTTGCTTCTACAAATCTAAAAGATTCTAAAGGATGATTGCATTAACATCTACTTTCTTTACTTGAGCTTTGGCAATCCTTTCTTGTGCCTCAACCAACCTACTATTATTTGTCTTACAATTTCAGATTTTTTCCTTCAAACTTCTCAATGTGTCTCCTATATTAGGAGAGTACTCTTCTCCCTGCTCCTCAACTGACCTGTCCCATTCCATTGAATTCACATCGTGCATATAAGGGGAGTCATATGAACAATAATACATCATTATGCTCTTCACCTTTGATATTTTATTTCCTACAAACCTACAATGTTAGATAAAACAAATAGAGACATAATCATAATCATACCTTAATGAAGTTTAGGGTAGGCTATCACATTTGCACAAATCAATCCAAATTAGCACGATATAATCCTCACAAGCATATCAAATCATACATAAATATCATGATCATATCAAGAAGTAACCTACATGCATGCATGACAAACACATAAACAACTGACATGCATCATAGCCATGTGCATTTAGACCATCCAATCCAAATGTTTGAACTTGGCTCTGATACCACACTATAATGCCTCCTCCCACATTTACCCACTTTTACAATCCCTCCAGGGTAAACATGAGATGAGTGTCACTATGATATGACCCGACCTACAAGTTCTAGTTATGAAAGCAGGGCCTACACGCCGACAAAAAACTGACATCCCACAGGGACTATAGACCACTAAGGAGCCTGAATACCACCCCAGGTGATCAATCTCTAATATGGAACTATTTTTCACAACTTTTATCTTCAACCACACCCATAACACTACCATCATGAAGTTATGAGGCTCCAACCGCACCCATATTACTTTCCATAATCATGATTAAGATGACAACAATGCCAAACATTTAAACTTGAACAAGATCTTGACAAAGACATGCCTAATACACAACAGACATTTCATCAAACATATGGTAAACATGAAAGCTATAGGTCATGAATGCATATATGATCATAAGATTCTGAATTTCATATGAGAATCACCAAGAAGGCTCCAAGCCCTCTCTGACTAGTTGTAACAAAACTTGTTACTCCATGCATTCATCAACCATCTAGTAACTTAACAAATCATGAACAAGATCCATAACTAGAGCACATCATATAACTAGGTATATAACCAATATATAACCAAAATAGAGGCCATAAAAAATCATCCATAATGTCAACATGATAACCAGTACATGTGCTCATAGATCACAATAGAAAAATAGCTCATATTAACATGTGAAAGTGCCAACCAAGTCAGAGACTTCCACGTACCAACTGACTATAGATTGGGCTAAACTAAATCTCTCTTTCAGCAAATCGCCCCCGCACCATATTCCAAGCATGAATGTGGGATTATAAGAGTTAAACCAAATAAAACTAACCAATGCTTCTAGAGGCTAAACCACCTCAACCCTCAAGCACAATGATCTCACTTATACAGTCCAGAAATCACTAACATAAACCATATCAGTCTCTACCCAAGTTATCTAGGGCTCCAATAACTAGTAGCTCAACCCACTGCCTCCAAGGAACTTGAGTTGTTCCAGGGCTCCACAGAATTTGTCCCAACCCCAAGACTCCAAGGACTAGTAACTCAGCCCACAAACTCTAGGGAAACCCAAGCTATTTCAAGGTTCCAATGTGTTTCTTCCAACCCATAGCCATAGGGAACCCAAGAACCAATCAGAAAATACAAGAATGGGGAACCCACTACACCATGGCTATCTAGGAAATGGAAAGGCAAGGTTGAAACCACTGTCAATACAGGAAAATATCCATGCCAATGGTAACACAAAACCAAGGAACCACATGCATATACCATGCATCCAAAAATTAGCAAGGAACCCACACATGCAACCTATTACTTACAAAATATACCTATTGTAGTTGTTGATCCAATTGTCCCCTTGCACTTCCTTGCTTTCCTTTGCTTTCTTTCTCCAATAAAGTGAATTCTAGAGTGCTCCAATAATGCACCAAGTGTTCAAGAGTATGAGAGAAAAAATGAACAAGAGTTAAGATCAAAATTGTCAAAAGTTGTAATGACCAAAAATTGAACCAGAAGCTTTGAACTAATTCTTTGATGCCTTTTTATCATTGATGTCTCCTTTTTCTTCATTTTTCCTCTAATTTTCCTTACATTCAGATTTGTGTCTCTTCACCTTCTTTTTATCCTATTTTTCTTTATTTCTCATAATTAGATGCCAATTATTTCCTCTTTTCCTTTGCCAATTTCCATAGCAATTAATAAACCACAATATATTCCCACTAAAGTGTTTGCCACATTTAACTTAGAATACATGTCCCATGACCTTGGCCTTATTTTGCCTTTATTACCATTTATTACATGAAACTTTATCCCGAGGTTGTTACACCAACTTAGTAAAGAAAATTTCTCCATCCAATTCATTTAATAATTGATCATTGATAACCATTTTTTATAATTCAATTTTTATAACCATCACCACTGGTGAAGAGAAAGTGCTTTGGCTAGGTTTAATGACTCCTACCTCTAATATTTCTTGAACCATATGCTCAATATCACTCTTTTGTGGATGTGGATATATATAAGGCCTAATTTTAGGTGGCACACCTCTAGGTTGCAAATGAATAGTGTGGTCATGATCTCGGGTAGGTGGAAGACCCTTAGGAATTTCTTCAAATACCTTAGCATGATTATTGATAACTTTTTAGAGATCAATTGGAGCAAAGGATATAGATGTTTGAACATCTAATGAACACAATTGTGCAACTACACCTTAGTGTCCTTTTTTGAATAATTTTGTCATGCTATTAGAGCTTATCACTTTACTTGGTTTCCCTTAGATGCCCCTAAGCTCAATTTTCTCTCCTTCTATGAAATATTATGAAAATAGATTGGAAATTAAGGACCATTCTTCCCAATGGTTGTAACCATTGGACCCCTAAGACAACATCAGAACCACCCATATGTATTATAATCATGGGTCTAACCAATAAATACTCCCCCATATTAAACTTAATGTTATGGCACTTCCTTGAACAAATTATGGTACCTCCATCTACAACCATCACTTGAAATTTTGGTGTGGGATATACAAAGAAATTTAGAATTTCATCCAATTTGTAATTGACGAAGTTATGGGTCTGCCTAAATCAATCAGTACTATTACCTTTTTCTTTCTGATATATCCCTCTATCTCGAGGGCTTGTAGAGTTCTAATGTTGGCCAATGCATGAAAAGACATTGTTGGAGCAATTTCTTCTAGCTCTAGATATTGAGAAGTTTCCACTACTTTATCTTCTTCATCTTCACAAACTATGTAGAATAATTTCTTCTCACTACATTATGTCCTTTATTATACTTGCTATCATAGTTGAAACATATTAATTTTGTTATTTTTTATTCCATTTGTTGAGGAGTCAACCTTGTTGGTTCAGGAAAGGGAGCATGACTTTCTCTATAGTTATTAGTCACTAATTTTCTAGTGGCCATATTTTTATTTTCAACTTTCCTTTCCAAAATGAAAGCATGCTCTAGATATTTAGGTTCAAAGATACACACCTCATGTTGGATAATTTCCTTTAAAGTTACCATAAATAGGTATAACATATTATCCTCTAAAATTTTATTTATTTTGTGACACTACTTTTGGAATTTTTGAATGTGCTCTATAACTAGATCTTTTTGTTGAAAATTTATCAGTTGAATAAAAAAGTGTTTCTCTTAATATCCCTCATAATGTGCTATCAATTCCTCTACAAAAATGGATCAACATATAACATAATCCTTTTTTCTTTCACAAATCTATCGATAACATACATTTTGATCTTGTCTAAAAATGTGAGTGCAATATTTACCTTTTGTAGGGATGCCACTTGATGTATATCAAAGTATTGCTCCATCTAAAATATCCAGATTACATGATCATTACCATCAAATTTCCTCATATCGATCTTTAGAATGTAGTAGTTCCTTGGTGCTAACTCGATTCCCTAATGATATGGATCTATGATTGAAACTTATTGATTATGGTTCTACGATTTCAAATTTGTTCTCTCCATTTATGATATGATACTTCCCATGTGAGATTGAGTTTCAACAAAATGCTTCTCCTTATGTCTGTGATTTCCTTAGATCTTTGCATCCCTTTTAGGAAGTGTAACACACCCCTCCCCACATTTACCTGCTTTTATAAGCTCTCCAGGTAAATGTGAAGTATAGAGCTACTATGACATGAACGTACCTCCTAGTTCTAGTTAAGGAAGTGGGGCCTACAACTGAGACTTACTAACCTTCCTTAGGAACCACAGATCACTGAGAGGTTGAAAAACAACCCCAGGTGACCAATCCCCAAGCTGGAGCCCTTTTTCTATGACCTAGACCTATAACCACACCCTTGACACTGCCTGCATGTGGTTGTGAGCCTCCAAATGTACTCACAAGCTTTGCTCCATGTGGTTATGACCTCATATTTTCAATTTTGTGCTCGTGGTCCCAAGATCTGAGCCACTTTTCTTGGCTAGTCTCCATGCCACTGCCCATAATTTCTTGTAACTTTCCATAATCATATTTCTCATAAAGACAATGCTAATAATTCAAACTTGAAGTTAGAACTTAACCTAGACTAGCTAGAACACAATACACATTTCGTCAAACATATGGTAAACATATGATTTCTAGGTCATGAATGCATATCTGAGTGTAAATATTTTTACTTTAGTTGAAAATCACTAAGAAGGTCTAATTTCCTCTCAAGTACCTGCAACGAAACTTGTTAGCCCATGCATTCATCACTTATCAAAGAATAATAAGAGCCATAGCTAGAGTAGATCTTAAATCAAGCTTATAATAGAAAAACAACTCTTATTAACATATGCAAAAGCCAACCAAGTCAGGGACTTCCACATACGACCTAACCATAGATTGAGCTGAACAAAATCTTTCTTTTAGCAAATCACCTCCATGCCATATTCTGAGCATGAATGTGGGATCTCATGGGATAAACCAAGAAATAATCAACCAAGGGAATCCAGAGGTTAAACCACCTCCACCTTCAAACTACCATGATCTCACCAAAACTGGTCAAGAGATCACAAAACCAAAACAAGTTTGGATGCCTCATAATTTCTTCACCATAACTTGAGGAACTTACCTGTCTCCACCCACATGTTGAGGGGTTCTTAGAGAAAACCATCTCCACTCCCAACCCTTGGGAATATTCCTAAGACCACCTCACCCAGCTCCAAAACCTTCCAACAATTCAAAGCTCAACCAAGAAATGAATCCGCCACATCATGACTATCCAGGAAAGGGCATGGCAAGGCTAAAATTTTTGTCAAACTAGGAAAACTCGCATACAAATGACAACAAATGAACCAAATACACATATGCATGTACCATGAATTCAAACCTCAACTAGGAAATCATACATGCAATCTGTTACCTACAAGATATTCTCGCTAAAGTTGTTGATCCAACCTTCTCCTTGCTTTCCTTGCTTGTCCTTTCCTTTCCTTTTTCCTTACTTTATTTTCCTTGTCCTTCGTTTGCTTTCCTTTTTCTTTCCTTTGCTTTCTTGCTTTCTTTCTCCTCTTAGTGCTCTCACACACTCTCTCAAACTAATTCCAAAACCAAATTGGCAAAAGCTAAACTAGCCAAAGTTGTGAATTGATTCTTTGATGCCTTTTTATTATTGATGTCTCATTTTTCTTCATTTCCTTAATTTTCCTTCTAATTTACTTAGCATGCAAATATTTGTCCCTTCACTTTCCTTTTCTCCTATTTTCCTTTATTTCTCGTAAATAAACTCCAATTAATGCCTATTTTCCTTTTCGAGTTCCTTTGCCAATTTCCATAGTCATAAATAAACTAAAAGTGATGTCCACTATAGTGTTTTTCCCAACATTCATCTTGGAATACATGTCTCATGAACTTGGTCTTGTTTTTCCTTTATTAACCTTTATTATATGGAATTTTAACATGGGGTTGTTGCAACACCCCCCCCCCCCCCCTTAGGGGAACACCGTCATCAGTGTTCTATGAGACCTACGACCAACAAATCGTTGAAACAAAACATACTGCCTATGGAAATTTATAAAATAGCTTGATACAGTATTTACAGTGACAATCGTTATAAACCATGACCAATATGACAAATATGACAATCATATTGCTTATTGGAGCTTTATAACACAACTCATCATGGTATCTACAACCATACACATATATACATGCATATACCAAAATCATTTTCTTGACCTAGAAAATAATGAAGGATACAAAGCCTGCATCTAATCAGTCATCTCCCACGTAGCTTCATTGGGCCCAATTTGCTTGCACTACACTTTAACTTGCTCTATTGCTCGGTTCTAGAGCATGAGCTATTTCCACTGCAATATGCATTGTGGTTCTGGTTGGAATTCTACCTCTAGTTCCACTTGCAATACAAACCAGTCAATCATATGATCATCATCCTACACATATCTCTTAAGCAATGAAACATGGAAAACATCATGGACTTTCATTGTCGGAAGCAATGAAAGTCAGTAGGTCACTAGTCAATTCCTCTCAAGGATCTCAAAAAGCTCGCAATACCAAGGTGCCAACTTGGCACAAAATCTAATCCTTAAGGAGCTCCTTTTGGCCTTAATGCGCAAATATAAATGCCCCCCAACCTGAAACTCCTTGAATGTCATGTGTTGATCTGCATAACTCTTTTTTATGTACTGTGTTGCCTTCAAATTCCTCTTAATAACCTACATTTCCTATTCCATCTCTGCCAACATGTTTGGTCCAATCAATACCATATTCATTGGATCACTCTAGCTGATGGGAGTATTACAACTCCATCCATAAAGAACCTCAAAGGAACTCATATTCAAGGACTGTTGATGCCCATTATTGTATGCAAACTCTACCAGTGGAAGATACTCATCCCACCTCCACTATTGATGCATGATATACATCCTCAACATGTCCTCAAGAATCTTGTTGACCCTCTCTGTTTGTTCATCTGTATGTGGATGATAATTTGTACTTAAGGCCAAATTTGTCACCAAACCTGCAAATAAATCTTTCGAAAACCTGGAAGTGACTTGACATCTTTGTATGATATGATCTTCTTTGGAACACCATGCAATCTTACTATCTCCCTGATAAAAATTTGAGCTATCTCACTAGCTAAATTCATAGACTTAACTGCAATGAAGTGAGCTACCTAACTTAACCTGTCAACCACAACCATGATGGAAGCATGTTGCTTCGATGTCCTCGACAAACTTGTAATGAAGTCCATGGAATGACCTCCCATTTCCACTCTGGAATGAAAATAAATTGTAATAGACCACCTGGATGCTTACACTTTGCTTTTACCTGCTGACAATCCAAGCACTTCGCAACAAACTCCGCCACCTCTTTATTTAAGTTCGACCAATGGTAGAAATTCTTAACAACTGTTAATATCTTTTGATATCTCAGGTGACCTGAATATGGCTTGACATGAAACTCCCTCAAGATAAGCATCTTGAGTTCACTGTCATCTAGTACATAAATCTTGTTTCAAAATCTGACCAAGCCATCTATTGTGAGATGATACTCCTCACCCCTATTACTTTCACTCAGCTATTGTGACTTGTGTCTCAACTGCTAATACTTGTCATCATCCTATCTTGCTTACAAGATACGCTCCTACAATGTTTTCCGATAAGAACTCATTGTTGTAATGTGATACACTTGCAATCTTCTACTGAGATCATCTCCAACCTTGTTCTCCTTTTCCTTGATGTACCTAATCTCGAAATTGAACTCACTAAGAGTAGCCAACCAGCTAGCTTTCCTGGAATTCATATTAGGTTGGTTAAACAAGTACCTCAGTCCACTATGATCAGTCATCAGAATAAAATTCCTGCTAAGAAGATAATGTCTCCACATCTTCTAGGCATGAATGATAGCTACCAACTCAAATCATGTGTGACATAGTTTTGTTCATTCTCATTCAACTTCCTTGACTCATAGCATACCACATGTCCTTCCAGAATCAAGAATCCACGAAGTCCCCTCTTGTAAGCATATGTGAATGCCACAAACTCTTTATTTGGATCTACAATCTTCAATACCAGAGCAATTGTAGAAAAATTTTCAACTGCTCAAAACTAGTTGCACACTCCTCAGTCCATTCAAAATTCTTCCATTTTCATTGGAAATATGTAATAGGACAAGGAATCCATGAGAAGTTCCTGATGAACTACTTGTAATAACCTACTAGTCCCATGAATGATCTAACCTCATCCACATTCCTAGGAGTTTCCCACTCCATGATAGCTTTGATCTTTTTCGAGTCCACTACTATACTTTCCTTGGAAACAACATTCCCCAAGTAATGAACTTCTATTTGAAATAAACTGCACTTGCTAATATTGGCATACAATTGATGCTCTCTTAGCAATCTTATTAAGGTTACCAAGTGTTCTTCATGCTCTTCCTCATTCTGAGAATATATCAATATATCATCAATGGATACTATCACAAACTTGTCCAAATAAGGATTTAACACACTATTCATCAAACACATGAAAGTAGTTGGAGCATTAGTAAGACCAAAAGGAACCACTACAAACTCATAATTCCCATACTTGGTACAAAATGTGGTCTTGTAGATGTTCTCTTCTTTGATGTGTGCTTGATGATATCTCGATCTCAAGTCAATCTTTTAGAACGTTATTGCTCCCTTCAACAGATCAAACAATTCGACAATTTGTAGTAAAGGATACCTGTTCTTGATCATCACCTTGTTCAACTACCTGTAGTCAATGCAGAACCTGAGAATACCATCCTTCTTCTTCACAAACAACATTGGTGCACCCTAAGGCAAAACACTTGGCCTTATGTATCATTTATCAAGCATTTCCTTAAGCTGCAACTTCAATTCCACTAACTCTGTAGTGCTTATCTTGTATGGTGCCTTTGATGCTTGTGTTGCTTTCAGTACCAACTCAATAGAAAAGTCCACTTCCCTGTGAGGCGGTAACTCTGAAATCACTGCTAGAAATTGATCTAAAAACTTGAGAGCATAAAACTTGTAGAAAAGTTTTTTAATTTATTATAAGGGCTTGTAAAATATAAGTTACAATTTGTCACATAAACATGCAAATTTCATCATAGACTTGTAACTTAAGATGCATATAAAATAACTTAATCAAAGCATGAGTAAGAAAAACATGAAGCATTTATACAAAGTTGACAATGGAGTTCACATGCTCCATTGGACTACATCTTCGGGTCCACTTCCAAATGAGTGACTACTTTATTATGATGCTCAAATGCTTATTACATCAAATTCTGAGCTTCACCTTGCCAAAGAAATGATGACATTGCATTTAGAAGGTTTGAAAACCCCTTTCTCGGCTCTTCTTGTACTATAAAAGGTCTCCAAAAACACCCTCTGACTGCAATACGAAAGGGACTGAGCCCTAACCACTATAGAAAAGACCCACTGTGGCCTAATGGTTAGGCACTCTGGCTATAAACACCTCATTCGGTGCAATTCTTTGATTATTTTATGGCAGTGATACAGTGATATAATTCATTTGAATATATTATGGTGGTGTGGTCCAAGAACCCACCACCATTTTAGCATCGTAATGTTTTATAACCTACCACTTGTATGTATTTAATTATGGCCATAATTAAATACGTGCAAGTGGCAGGTTATAAAACATTAATATGTCGAAATGGTGGTAGGTCCTTGGACCACGCCACCATAATATATTCAAACGAATTATATCACCTCATATATATCATGGCATTAAATTTAGCCAATGGTTAATATAACTGGCTCAAACCATGTGATACGCCATCGCTATGTTGACTCTCATTATCTCGTGGATAAAAAAAGACCCATTGTGGCCTAATGGTCAGGCGCTCTAGTTATATACAACCCATTTGGCGCAATCCATTGATTATTTTGTGGCTGTGATATAGTGATATAATTCGTTTGAATATATTATGGTGGCATGGTCCAAGGACCCACCACGATTTTGGTATCATAATATTTTATAATTTTCCACTTGCATGTATTTAACAATTCATTGATTATTTTGTGGCTTTGATATAGTGATATAATTCATTTGAATATATTATGGTGGCGTGGTCCAAGGACCCACCACCATTTTGGTATCGTAATGTATTATAACCTGCCACTTTCATGTATTAATATCACTGATATATATATATATATATATATAAAATTATATATATATATATATATATATATATATATATATCCAATTATTAATATAATTGTGGCGTAAACCATGTATTACGCCACCGCTATGTTGACTCTGGCTATCTCGTGGATAAAATATATTGTGGGGATATAGCAGAGTCGCCAGATATGGCGGGCTCCTACCATATCCATTCCCCCATACCTCGGCACTGATCAAACTAAAATATTTCCTCTGCCTATGTCAAGACTCATGCATTGGTCCAATGGTGGAGCGTATATTTGTGTGTTAATCAGAAAGAACCAATTGTCGCCTCTTGTGCATGCCACATGTCAGTCTCTGATCTAGGGGATAAAAAAATATGCTAAAAAAATGAAAGTACTCAAAATCTCCCGAAACTAGCACCAAATTATAGATCTCATCGTTCTGAATCCAATGATGCTTAAATAACCTCAATTGGACACCATATGAGGAATTTATCATGTTCTGAAGCTTTTGGAAATTAACTAAAAAGTCCACTTGCAGGGTTGACTGTGCAGACCATCCGATGATGTGGCACTGAGGTCAATAGGCTGACTAGATTGTAAAATTGTCAAACAAGCCAATCCCATGAAGATACATGGTGCATTAGTATTGGTTAGAGGGTTTGTGATTCAATGCAATCTTGGGCTACCACGTGGGCCAATTAGAGGGCGCCACATGGCCTAATGAGAGGTTGCCATGTGGCCTAGGGAATAACACCAATTTTTTTGTGCGCCAACCAGCCAACATTGTGAGGTTCAACTCCATGACCTCGCAAACACACAACAAACACCAAACCAACCAAGATACATGTGGTTTTTGTTCACTATGGTGAATAAATTACATTTATTGTAGTATAGTTTGATGGTTGGGGGGGAGGGCGGGCCAATGGCCACATCCGAAAGGTTCGGTCCTTGGTTTGCGGCATGACCATGTAACCAACGGCAGAGGTAAAGAGGTGGGTGCTTGGCACCTTGCCTATGCCTAAGGAAATGGCCCCAAGCCACATGTTACACCATAGAAGCAAGACGTCGGAGATGGGTAGGGAACGTGGCCTATGGCCGACGACCCTTGGTTCCATGCAGCCCACAAGACCAGGAGCATGGGACTTGGGAGAGGGCTCCAACTAATAATTTTTTGTTGTTTAATATTTAAAACAATGCTCCAAAACCATCTACATTGCTGGATCAAACCCGACACCTCCAATTTTCCAACTGTGCGCCCTAACAATTGGGCTAGAATTCTTTTGTTGCTCAGTTTTGTAGAGTGAGACAGTTTGTAGAGCTATTTGCAGGCAGTTTGAAGAAGGAGGCCTAATTTAGGTCCCTATAATACTAGGAATTCCCCAATTAATATTGTCATTTTAGCCGTTATTGTTATTGTTGTGCCCCTATTATCCCCATATTGTTATTATTGTACCCCATAGAAGCCCACTATTGTTATTGTTGTGCCCTTATATTATTATTGTTATGTTGGCTTTGATTATATTGTGACCCCTTAGACTCCTATATATATAAAGGAGGTTTTGTCATTTGTAGCATCTAAGAATTATTCATTTGTGTATTGTAAAGGAGGTTTCCCCCTCGAAGAGGCTGATTTTGAAGTTGTTGATCTATCTTTTCTTCTATTTTGTGAGCTGGTTACATAACATTTGGTATTATTTTGTGAGCTGGTTACATAACATTTGGTATTAGAGGCTTTGGATTCTAGGGTTTCATTGCTCCAAACATGTCATCGTGGCATTTTCGTTATAACTTTTTTTCTACAATGTCTCAAAAGTGAAAATTAAAATCCATTTGAACCTAAATATTGATGAACCTCAGGTCCCAAGTTCATATCTTTTCTTGCTATATTTTTGGAGATAGGATCCAAGGAAGTTAGGGTTTTTGTAGGCTCCCGAATTATATCTCAAACAAGTGACCTGGGGAAAATTGTCATAACTTTCTCTTTGAGCATGAGATTGAAATTTCATAAAAAATTATAGAAATAGGATGATCTTTAGTTTTTTGTGTATTGGTTTCTGGTCATAAGGTCGAAACAATGACACGTGCAACTTCGTACAAGTTTGATCTATTGAACTAGTCTATAATCAGGTCATCATGGGATATTTGGCATAAATCTTTCTTGGAGAATCCAATCTTGATCAGAATTGCGGGGTTGGAAAAAGGACTCAGAGGGCTACCATAGGATGTAATTTCAGATCTTGGAGATCTGAAATTACAAAGATACAACAGATTCAATATCGATCTCCTACAAAGTGAAAAGATGGTGTGTATTTTTTTTTATTTTTTTTTTTAAAATTTTGCATAAG
>APFE031544740.1:28498-55868 GCA_000404065.3 Pinus taeda
AAGTCTCAAACAAAAGGGTTCAATAATGGAGCACATTGAGGAGTTCCAAAAATTGAACATAAGGGTAAAAAAAATACTCCAGAGGAGCATAGGATTGATGTGTTCATAGGGACTTTAAAGGATAATATCCAACATGATATTCACCTTTGGGAATCTAATTCATTTGAGAAGGCATTCAGGTTAGCAAGAAAGATGGAAAGCAAAATTATGGCAACCACGAAGCATACCACTCACAACTATAAATATGGAAGTGTTGTTGCCCCTACCCTTCCATAACCTGTAAGGTTGACACCGCAATAGTTGGAAGAAAAAAGAGCAAAAGGGCTTTGTTATAGTTGTGATAGCAAATACACTAAAGGTCATAAGTGTTCTGAGAAGAAATTATTCTACATAGATTGTGAAGAGGAAGAAGAAAAGTAGCAAGAAAGGTAAAAAGAAGAGGATATACTCCAGGAACAAATCCTAGATAAAGAAGAAATGAATCCAACCATATCTTGTAATGAATTGGTTGGAATTACCACTCCTCAAACCATCAATATAGAAGGAAAAATCAAGAAGAAAAAGGTAATAGTGTTGATTGATTCAGGAAGTACCCACAATTTTATTCATTGTAAGATAGCAAAAGAATTGAATTTCTTCCTATATCCAGTACCAGAGTGTCAAGTGATGGTTGTAAATGGAGGAACGATAAATTTCTCTAGAAAGTACCATAATATCAAGCTATCCATGGGAGAATATGTATTGACTAACCCAATTCTTTCCATTCCAATGGGAGGTGCTTATGTTGTACTAGGAGTCCAATGGCTACAATCCTTGGGTACAATATCTTTTAATTTTCAAGAACTTTTCATGAATTTTTTTCTACGAAAGGAAAGGAAGTTGAATTAAGGGGTATTGCAGGGAAACCAGGAAAGATAATCAGCTCTAACGGTATGACAAAGCTTCTAAAAAAGGAACAAAGAGGTGTAATTGCACAAGTATGTTCGCTAGATGTTTCCACATCGAAATCATCTACTTCTCCAGATCCCCAAAAAGTCTTGGACAATCATTCCAAGGTATTTGAGACTCCCAAAGGTCTCCCACCTATTTGTGATCATGATCATGCTATTCATCTAATTCCAGGAAGTGTTCCTCCAAACATCAGGGCGTACAGATATCCCTATGCCTAGAAGAGTGAAATTGAACGTATGGTTGAAGAAATGCTAGAGGCTGGTATAATTCAACCTAGTCAAAGTTCTTTCTCTTCTCCAGTAGTATTGGTGCACAAGAAGGATGGGTCATGGTGCATGTGTTTGGATTATAGGGAGCTCAAAAAGCTCACTATTAAAGATAAATTTCCCATTCCTATCAGTGATGAATTATTGGATGAATTGCATGGATCAATTTACTTCACCAAGTTGGATCTTTGTTTAGGATATCATCAAATCAGAATGAAGATTGCAAACATTCCAAAAACAACATTTATAACTCATGAGGGTCATTATGAAGTTTTGGTCATGCCTTTTGGCCTTACCAATGCACCTGCTACATTTCAAGGTTTGATGAATTCCATTTTCAAACCCTTCCTTAGAAAATTTTTATTAGTATTTTTTGATGATATACTAATCTATAACAAGTCTTGGAAGGATCATGTTCAACATGCTAACAGGGTACTGAAACTATTGGAGGAGAAACAATTATATGCAAAAAGCTCTGAATGTTTCTTTGGAGTACAAGAGGTGGAATATTTGGGTCATATTGTATCTCATGAAGGTGTGAAGGTAGACCCTAGAAAAATTAAATCCATTAAGGAATGGAAAATCCCCACATCCATAAAGCATCTATGAGGATTTCTTTGGTTGACAAAGTATTATTGCAAGTTTGTTAAGAATTATGGCCAAATAACAACAACTTTAACAACATTATTGAAGAAATATCCATTTTCATGGACTCCAGAAGCAACGAAGGCCTGAACATCTTAGAGAGGCAATGTGCCAAGCACTGGTCTTAGCTATGCTGGACTTCACAAAAACCTTTATTGTGGAATGTGATGCCTCAAGAAATGGAATTGGTGTTGTTTTAATGCAAGAAGAAAGACCCATTTCTTTCAAAAGTCGTCCAATCAAAGGAAAGTATTTACACAAAGCTATTTATGAGAATGAAATATTGGCAATACTACATGCACTTAAGAAATGGTGACCCTACCTAATGGGAAGATACTTCAAGGTAAAAATGGATCCTCATAGTCTTAAACACTTTTTAGAACAAATATTATCTTCAGAAGAGCAAAAAAAATGGATCACAAAGATGTTGGGTTATGACTTTGAAATTATCTACAAAAAGGGGAAGAAAAATGTTGTGGCAGAGGCACTCTCAAGAAAGGATGAGGATGTGGAAGCATTGCTTTGCGCCATTTCTATTATCCAACCAGATTGGATAAAAGAAGCAAGGGATGAATGGAAGAATGACAAAGAAGTGTGGGCACTCATTCAAAAGATACAACAAGATCCCATTACATCTGATACATTTAAGTGGAAATATGATTTTTTATAGTACAAAAATTGCTTATACCTATCTAAGAATTCCCAACTCAAACAAAAGATTCTTATGGAATTTCACGCCTCCCCTTTAGGAGGGCACTCTGGATTTTTAAAAACTTGCCATATGGTTAAGAAGGATTTTTTTTTGGGATGGCCTTAAATTAGATATTCAAAAGTTTTTGGCGGAATGTTTGGTTTTCCAACAAAATAAAGTTGAAACAATTAATACCCCATGTCTATTACAACCTTTATCCATTCCAAGCCAACATTGGGAGGAGGTTTCAATGGATTTTATCACAGGCTTACCCAAGTCCGAAGGAAAGAGTGTCATCATGGTGGTAGTTGACAAACTTACCAAGTATGCACACTTTTGTACATTGTTGCATCCATTTAAAGCCATTACCATTTCTACAACATTTATGGAAATAATTAAAAAGCTACATGGAAATCCAAAGATTATTGTAAGCGACAAAGATCCCATTTTGACTGGAAAATTTTGGACATAATTATTTTCTTGTCTTGGTACTCAGTTAGCTCATAGCTCAACTTATCATCCTCAATCTAATGGGAAAATTGAGATAGTAAACAAATGTTTGGAAGGATATCTTCGTTGCTTTGTATCTAATAAATAGACACAATGGTTCAAATGGTTTCCTCTGGCTGAATGGTGGTATAACACTTCCTTCCATACTGCAGAAAAAATGGCCCCATTTATGGCACTTTATGGATATCATCCACCATCCATCACATCATATTTAAGAGAAATTCTAAGGATCAAGTACTAGAAGATCACATTGAGCATCAACAACAAGTTCTCCAACTCTTAAAGGATAACCTCAAGTTGGCATAGAATAGAATGAAACAACTGGTAGATCAACATTGCAGCTAAAGAAGTTTTGATGTAGGTGACTGGGTATTCCTACGGCTACAACCATATAAACAAATGTCCCTCAAGAAAGCTAAGAAGGATACTAAATTATCACCAAATTATTATGGTCCGTACAAGGCATTTCCAAAGATTAGTACTATGGCATACAAATTGGAGCTTCCTGCAGCTTTCCGAGTGCACCCAGTTTTCCATGTTTCAGGCTTAAAGAAGGTTATAGGTGACAAAATCCCAGTTCAAACAATATTGCTAGAACTTGACGAGGAAGGAAAAATCATATTGGAACCTGAAGTAGTCATAGAAACAAGAACTCGATAGCTACAGAATCAATCAATTTCGGAGTATCTCATCAAGTGGAAGAACTTACCCGCTGAAGATTCCACCTCGGAGGGTGAGAATTTTATACAGAAGCATCCAGAACTACTCAAGCGTTGAGGACAACACTTTTTTGGAGGAAAGGGGCATGTTAGGTCCATATAATACTAATATTTCCCCCATTATTATTGTCATTGTAACCCTTATTGTTATTGTTGTGCCCCTATTGTCCCCATATTGTTATTATTGTGCCCCATAAAAGCCCACTATTGTTATTTTTGTGTCCTTATATTATTATTGTTATGTCGGCTTTGATTATATTATGACCCCTTAGACTCCTATGTAAAGGAGGTTTTGTCATTTGCAACATCCAAGAATTATTCATTTGTGTAATGTAAAGGAGGTTTCCCCCTTAAAGAGGCTGGTTTTGAAGTCATTGATCTATCTTTTCCTCTATTCTGTGAGTTGGTTACATAACACGTGGCCTATGGCCCTCGACCCTTGGTTCCATGCAGCCCACAAGACCAGGAGCACGGGACTTGGGAGAAGGCTTCAAATAATAATTTTTTTGTTGTTTAACATTTAAAACAATGCTCCAAAATTGTCTACATCACCGTATCTGACCCGACACCTCCAATTTTACAACTATGCGCCCTAACAATTGGGCTAGAATTATTTTGTTGCTCATTTTTTAGAGCGAGACAGTTTGTACAACTATTTGCAGAAAGTTTGAAGAAGGAGGCCTATCTTGGCCATTTTTCAACCTTTTTGAGCCCAAGAAGAGCTTAGACAAGGGTTTTTGTGCATTTTGGACACAATGGTAGTGTTATTTTTACAAATTGAGACTTTGTATGTTGATGTATTTGAGCATTCGAGCATATAATTAAACAATGCCACCATTGGAAGTTGGAACCAAAGACGTAGCCTAGCATGGGTGAACTCCATCATCAATTTGTTGTGTTATTGAGGTTGCATGTTGTCCATTTTAATTGTTAAAATTCTACAAAATTCACTTTAGTTTGTGTTCTTTTGCAATCACAATCCATTGCTAAAGGGCATAAACTAGCTTAAAAATCATTTCATGAAACCTTCATTTTTTATTTTGGATCAGTTTGGTATCAAAGCATGGTTTTGTAAAGGTTTGACAGAATTTGCAAAGTTTTTGAATGCTTACAAGGTCTAAATTGGGAAGAGGAGAAGGAGCACTTGAAGAACCTAACTCTTAAATTGGCTCAAGGAGACTACAAACTCCACAAGTCATGGAACATGAAGAAGGAAAAGGACAAGAGATGATGTCTGAGGATGAGACAACTTTTAAAAAGGCTTTCTTCCGTATGACTGATATGGTGAAAGTGTTGTACAAAGAGAGAACAACAAGGTTGCAAGGAGAAAGTTCTAATATACCAAAAGGTGATAGTGATCATGGGAGAAAGCCTCCACCTCCTCCTCCTCCTTCACCTCCCCATCCTCACCTCCTTCTTCACCACCTTCATCCCATATACCTACCCGTCCTACATCTCCAATAGGACATATGAAGTCTCCTTTTATTAAGCTTGATGTCAAGTTTGAATTGCAAATGTACAATGGGGAAGAAAATGTTGAAAAGTTGGATAATTGGGTTCATCAAATTGAAGTTTGTTGCAGGATTCAAAAGATTGATAACGATGTCACAAAGATCATGCTTTCTTCTCTTTGCTTGGAAGGTGAAACAATCATCTAGTGAGAGGCCAAAACTCAAGAAGATTTGAAGAAAAGTGGTAAAATTATCTCTCCTTGGAATGATCTTATAGCTACATTAAGAAGACAATTTTATCCATTAGATTACATGCAAAAGAAATTATGGATTGGAAAATTTTTAGACAAACTAAAGGTCAAAGTGTCCAAAGTTACACACAAGAATTTAGAAGAAGAGCTTTAATCTTAGGTGTTGATTTGACCTCACAAGATACTCTCCTTAAGTATATTGGTGGATTACATAGTTATTTGAGACATACTATACTTATGTTTAATCCCACCAATCTAGATGAAGTATGTGTTTAGGTAACTCATTTAGATTCAAGAAGCAAGAATGTTCCTTAAGAGTCCAACAAGAAACCCTTTAAATTTGGAGACAAAGGAAAGGGGAAGTTTAAAGGAAAAAGTAAGAGTAATGCTATTGTCAAGAAAGAGGGAGAGTAACTTACTTGTAAACAATGTTCAAAATATGGCCATGATGAAGACCGATGTTGGATATTACATCCATAATTTAAACTAAAGAAGTTCAATAACAAGGTGAAACAAAAGACTTTTGCTACAACTCAACAAGATCTAGGATCTTATTCAAGTGATGAAACTAAAATCACAACCATGGGAATGAAAAGTATAGATTCTAATAGTACTAGTTCTTCTAGCAAGCCCATTGAATCTCAAAATGATAAAGAAAGAAGTGAGCTTTTCCATATCAGGGTCATTACAAAACATACAAAGTTTGATACATTATTTGATAGTGGTTCTCAAGTCAATATTATCTCTAAATAAATTGTCAAGAAACTTAATTTAGAGACTGCACCTCATGCAAAACCTTACCCTTTGGGTTGGATATGTGATGATGCCAAATTGCAAGTGACGAGAAAATGTAAACTAAAATTTGCCATCACTGCTAATTCTATAGATGAGGTAGAGCTTGATTTTGTACCACATGATATTCGTAGGATTGTCTTAGGGAGTCCATATTTATATGACTGAAAATCCATATTCTATTTTCATGAGAAAAAATATCATATTTTTAAAGATGGAGTTGAGTATATTGTTAGATCACATCGCAAGAATATGAACTTGTCTCTTGTTAGTGTTGGTCAAATGAAAAGGCTTGTGAATGCTACTAAGAATTTTGTGTTGTTGATGATTAAAGCTAAAGATATTGTTGAATCTGAAGCTTTCTCAGGATGTGATTCTAAACTCAAGCATGAGTTGGTTGAAGTTGTTAACACTTATGACTAGATGTTTCAGGAACTTGAATGGTTACCTCCAAAAAGAGGAATCCAACATGAGGTTCAATTGCATCAGGATGCACCAACTCCAAATATTGGCATGTATGGAATGTCAATTTTGGAGAAAGCAGAAATTAAGAAGCAAATTCAAGAGATGCTTGACAAAGGGGTTATCAAACCTAGTACATATCCTTGTAACTCTCTTATTTTTTTGGTTCCAAAGAAATATGGTGCATGGTGCATGTGTGTGGATTTCCGAGCCTTGAACAAGATCACGGTAAATAATCGTGATCCTCTTCCTCACATTGATGATTTTCTAGATTAGTTAAAGGATGCTGTTTATTTTACTAAGTTAGATTTGAGAAGTGTTCATCATCAGATAAGGATTGTTGAAGATGATATTTGGAAAACTGATTTCAAGACGAAATAAGGTTTGTTTGAATGGTTAGTTATGTTGTTTGGGCTTCACAATGCACTTGCCACATTCATGAGATTTATGAATGATGTATTGCGACCATTCCTTGATGATTTTTTCATAGTCTACATAGATGATATTCTAATTTTCAATAAGAATCATGAAGATCATGTCAAGCATGTAAAGCAAGTTTTAGATGTCTTGAACAAGGCAAAGTTATATTTGAAGATGTCTAAATTTGAATTTGGGAAATCCTCTTTGGTTTATTTGGATCATATTATAGGAGGCAGTGAATTGAAGATTGATCCCTCCAAAGTTGATGTTATTGTGAATTGGCCTAAACCCAACAATGTAATAGGAGTTAGGATATTTTTAGGAGCAGCCCAATATTAGATAAAATTTATCGATAAATTCTCATTCATTGCAACACCATTACATGCATTGACAAGTATGAAGTAGGTCTTTAAGTGGAGAGGAAAGCAACAGAAAGCCTTAAATACTTTGAAAGAGAAAATCAATACAACACCAGTTCTAGCACTTCTAGATCTTAAGAAACCTTTTGAAATTAAAACCGATGCAAGTGAATATGTAATGGGAGAAGTTTTGATTAAGCATGGAAAGCCATTATGTTATCATTTTGAAACATTTTTCAATGTAGTGATTAATTATCCAACTTATGATGAAGAGTTGTATGCTTTGGCACAAAGCGTGAAGAAGTGGAAGTATTATTTGATGGGTAAAGAAACAATTATTCATACTGACCATCAACCTTTACAATATATACAATCACAAACCAAACTACAATAAGCTAGACATTTCAGATGTATAGGATTCTTGCATCAATTTCAATTGGTAATCAAGTATAAGAAAGGTATATACAACAAATTTGTATATGTGTTATCAAGGCCTATTGTTAATGCATATGTTATTCTTAAGTATAGCTCAATCATTCATGAAAGTTATATTAAACAATATTCTCAACTAGATGATGATTTTAAAGATGTTTATGCAACTTTGAGTTAAGGCAATCATGTTGGTGAGTTGGATTATCATGTTCATATAAAGTTGTTGTATCATCTCAAAAAGTTATGTGTTTCATAGGGTGAAAGAGTCAATGTCATAAGGGAAGCCCATACTTCTCTTATTGTTGGTTACTTTGGTGTAGGAAAAATAGTTGCTCAATTACAGAGGTATTATTATAGGCCTTGCATCAATGAAATTGTATCAAGATATGTAGGATGTTCTATGTGCGCTACTAGCAAGCCAAGCAATAGGAAATTGGGTTTGTACACTCCACTTCCTATCCCTTCTCGTCATTGGGAAATTATTTCTATGGATTTTGTTGGGGGAATACTAATGTTTAGGAAAGTTCGTGATTATTTATATGTTGCAGTGGATCATTTAAGCAAAATGTGTGTGTTGATGCCATGTAAGAAACAAGTTAGAATGGAACAAACCGCAAATATGTTCTTCCAAAATGAATGTGTTCAGTTTGGGTTACCTACTTCGATTATTTATGCTGGAGAAGTTTTGGTAAAGTTTATGGGAACTCATGGACACAAAGTTGAAGAAGAGCACATCATTTCATCCACAAACATATGTCCAAATAGAAGTAGTGAACAAAACAATAGTGCATCTCCTTCAAGGATATTGTGGTAAGAATACTAAACTTTGGGATGAGCATTTTCATTACATCTAGCATGCCTACAATCTTGCCAAACATTCATCTACACAAGTATCTCCATTTGAAGCTTGTTCATTTTATTTGCAAAAGTCTATTTTGGATATCCTCTTTGGTAAAGATATTGCAGTAGATGGACATAGTGATGTGGACAAAAGCAAACATTTTATTGAAAAAATTCAACTAGTGCATCAAAGGGTACACGAATAACTGGAGAAAAGTGAAGGCAAGTATAACGCAAGACATGATAAGAATTGGATTGATCATGATTTCCAAGTGGGAGATCAATTTTGGTTGTAAATCAGTAAGGAAAGACTACAAGGTGAAGCTAAAAATCTCAAGCCAATCAAATATGGTCCTTTCAAAATCTTGGAGAAGATTGGTAACAACACTTTCCGATTAGATTTACGACCTTGAATGCAAATTTATTCTATTGTGAATGTAGAAAACTTGAGGTTGCATGAGCCTCCTATGATTGATGATCAAGAAGAGAATGTTCAGATTCCATCTATAGAATATTTTTCTCCCGAATATTTAAATTAGTCGCAGGAAGAATTGATTCTTAACAAGAGGATAAGAACTTCATGCAGAGGCAATGTGGAGTATCTTCATGTGGGGCTCAAAGGTACTAATCTAAGAAAATCAAGGTGGATAGAGATCGAGAAAGTGAGGGATTTGTATCTTCACTTACTTGCTGAGTAAAAAACAAACTTTTGGTGGTCTACAAACTTCTAGTGGGGAGGAGTGATCAAGGGGATAAAAAATATGCTAAAAAAGGAAAGTGCTCAAAATATCTCGAAACAATGCCAAATCATAGATCTTGTTGTTTTGAATCCAATGACGCTTGAATCACCTCAATCTGACACCATATGAGGAAGTTATCGTGTTCTGAAGCTTTTGGCAAACAACTAAAAGTCAACTTGAAGGGTTGGCTATGCAAACTGTATGATGACGTGTAGTTGACGTCAGTAGGTTGATTGGACTATATGATTGTCGAATGGGACAATCCCATTCAGACACGTGGCATGTTGGTATTGGTTATAGGGTTTTTAATTTGGGCCAATTTAGGCCACCACATGGGCCAACTAGAGGCCGCCACGTGGCCTTAGAAATGACGTCAAATTTTTTGTATGTCAGCTAACCAAATCTGTAGGTTCGACCCCACGACCTCCCAAACCTACAAAAAATGCCTGACCAACCAGATTACATGTGGTTCTTGTTAATTATGGTGAGCAACTTACATTTATTATGGTATAGTCTGATGGTTTGTAAGACAATCATGTAACTAGTGGTCGAGGTAAAGGGCTGGGCACGTGGCACCCTTGCCATGCCCAAGGAAATGAACTCAGGCCACATGTTATACCACAGAACCAGGGCATTGGATATGTGTAGGGAACATGCCCTATGGCCCACAACCATTAATTTCATGTAGCCCACAAGAACAGGAGTGTGATACTTGGGAGAGGGTTTCGGCTTAATAACCTAAATAAATAAATAAATAAATATATATATATATATATTATATATATATATAAATATATATATTATATATATATATAAATATATATATATATATAATATATTATATATATAAAGCGCGAAAACTACCTACACCATAGATTGAACCCAAAATCTTCGGGTTTCCAACTGTGCACCCTACCAATTTCACTAGAATGATTTTGTTGCTCAATTTTGTAGAGTGAAACAAGCTATAGAGCTATTTGCAAGCAGTTTGAAGAAGGAGGCCTATATTGACCGTTTTTCAACCTTTTTGAACCCAAGAAGAGTCTAAACAAGGGTTTTTGGACATTCTAGATGCAATGGAAGTGTTATTTTTGTAAATGTAGGCTTGTATATGTAACGACGTGTCCCCTCATATCTACCCACTTTCATCGCTTACCGGGGTAAATATGTGACGAGGGGATACTATGATAGGATTCAACCTCCTAAGGCACGTTAAGGAAGTGGAATCGACGAAAACATACAACATAGCACTTCCACATCAGCAACATAACTCCCAGGAGCCATCCCAACCACTTAGTAACTAGCCCCTAAGACCAACTAAAGTTTTAGTGCATCAAACCCCTAGAAAATCCCTTGATATGGACAAGGGTGCATCTAGGAGGCTACAGAAGCTCCCACAGCAAGGGCAAGGGAGATTTTGGGGACTTTTTCCCCTAGTGTTGTGCTTGTGACTCCAGGGTTTGTGCCACCTTTCAAGCCCATAATCTAGGTCACTTCCGAGAAACCCCTGTAGATTTTAGAAACTATAATATACATGACAAAGACTTGCAAGACAAAAAATGGCTCTAGGACTAAGCCTGACCATCCCCAATCGGGACTAATATCCTGTCAAACACTTGGCATCAATGCAATCTACCGAACATGAATACAAGGCAGAGCATAAATGATTGATAATTCATATGAGACTTGACAAGAAGGATCACCACCCTCTTCCCTTAACTATTTTGACATCAATTAGGTCTTGCATCCATTATCCTTTTATTTACAAGTAAATACATGAAATAACCATGACTATAACCAGTCACATAACCATGCTTATAAACAGCATTAAACCATGTAAATATCATTGAGATAACAACCATTAAGGCCACATAATAACAAGTACAAAATCAAGAGAACTTAGCTTTTACTAAACATAGGCAAGAGCCAACAATGTTTGGGACTTCCACGTACCACCCGACCATAGACATGGTTGAACCAAAGATTTCTTTCAGCCAGTCATCCCCGTGCCAGATTCTAAGCATGAATGTGAGATATCATGGATAAACCAATCCAAAAACAACCAAGGGAATCTATAGGTTAAACCACTGCCACGCTCACCAAACCATGATATCACCAAAATCAACATCGAGATCAAGAAACCAAACCGAGCTTGGAATGCCTATGGAATCCATCACTATCCTTGAGGAATTTTTTGTCTCCTTGTCTATTAGGCTTTACCGCAGTCCACACCGGATCACTAGGCCCTAAATTGAGACTCCACCCTCAAGCTTTACCGTGTATCTTGCCAAAACCGGTCAAGGGATTCCTAGGCCTTTGGGAATTTTCCTGAGACCACTTTTTCCCCAGATTCTGAAACCATTCGACAATTCCAAATCTCAAAATCAAGAAACAATCCCATCACACCATGGCTATCCGGGAAAATTCAAGGCAAGGATGAAAACCAATGTCATAACCCACCAAGGCCATGCCACTGACAGCCAGAGAACCCAATACCAACATGCAAAGCCATGCATGTCAAAACTAGCTAGGAAATTACACATGAAATATGTTACCTGCAAGTATTCTTGTTGAAGCTTCTTGATCTTGCTCTTCCTTGCTTGCTATTTTCTTTCCTTTATTTTCCTTATCCTTCTTTTGCTTGATTTTCCCTTCCTTAATCCAAGTCTAGATGCTCTAAGTAAACTCTAAGTGTCCAGAGTGTGAGAGTGAGAGAATAATGAGAGAGCTCCAAAACTGAATTAACAAAAAACTCACACTAACCAAGCCTGAGCAAAATCTTAAGAAAAACTTGCCAACTAATCCTTAGAATCCTTTTTATCAATGAGGCCTTATTTTCTTCATTTTCCATTATTTTCCTTGATTTTCCTCCTCACATGCAACCTCTAGCCTTTCACCTTCCTTTTCTTCTAAGTTCTAACTTCCTTTATTCTCATAAATAAATGTTCCAAAAGTGCCATTTGCCTTTCCAAAGCCTTTGCCATTGCCTTTGTTAATTTCCTTAGACATAATAACTTAAATGAACACAACTAGGATGTTTTTTCCCACCTTTCAACTTGGAATATGTGTCCTATGACCATGGTCTTATATTTTTTTACATGGATTTTTAAACCAGGGATGTTACAATGTCTTGATGTATTTGAGCATATAATAAAAAAGGCCACCATTGGAAGCTGGGCCCAAAGACGTAGCTGAGGAGGGGTGAAATTCATCATCAATTTATTGTAATTTTTATGATGCATGTTGTCCATTTTAACTGTTAAAATTTTGCAAAATTTACTTTAGTTTGTGTGTTTTTAAAATCACGGTCCATTGCCTAAAAGTCATAAACTAGCTTGCAAATCATTTCATGAAATCTTCATTTATTATTATTATTTTGGATTAGTCTCCCATTGGGCCTCATGATGGCCTTTGTCAGGATGCTATGTGTCCTTTGATTGGTTGTTGACCATTTACCAGTTGTTAACCTTTGACTTTTGCCCATTATTGCCCGAACTTTGACTTTGAATAACTTCATCATACAATGTCCTTTTTTTCCATTCAAGTTGCATTGGAATCAAGATGACAAGCACTATGCAATGGCACTGGTTTCATAAGAATGTGAAAACTTGATTTTTGAGCATCTCTTGAATCCTCTGGATAAAAAATACATCCTGAAATTACCACAAACCTAGATACCTCTTCAAGACTTCAGCATCCCCAACATCCTTCCCTTTGTCACTGGAAACATGAACTACAAACAATACACACCCTTTCCTGCAACTGCGCTTTGCCTACATAGTTGTAACCATTCTCACTGATGTAAGCCTCTTCTTACGCTGTAAGACTCTCTTCTCTCTATCATTATCCAAATACTTGATAGCCTTCTCATAATAATCTACCTTAGTCCTGTGAAGGTATAACTAATCCATGCCCAAAATCATGTTGTATGATTCCAAAGGAAGCACATTTAGATGTGTTGATGTAGGCATACCATTCAGATCAAATGCACATGCTGTCACCTAATGATGAATAATTTTCTTGGTCCATATAGCCAACTGCACCAACCAAAACTCTGCATGCACTTCTTTACTCAAGCCACACTTATCCACTAGGTCAGTATTAACATAACTATAATTAGATCTAAGATCAATCAAAATGGAAAAAACTTGATCACAGAGCTTACCTTCCATCTCAATAATGGATGCCTAGTGATCTACTTGCTTGTTATCAAATGCTACATAAATTCGAGGAATGCTCCGACCAACATCCACAACTGTTTACACCTCCTGAGCACTATAGATATGAGGTATGCTACCTTGGTACAATAGACAATCCTTCGTGCAATGATCCTTGTCAGAAATCAAACACTGCAATAGTTCCTACCACTAGCTTTATTCTGCTACTCTCTAGGCTAAGATCCATGTTCCTTCTCAACTATGTGAAACTTATTGTAAGGAGCCACATTTTATTTCTCACCTACATCCTCAAGTATTTCCCACTTTGGAGGCCATTTTCCTTTGGTCTTGTCATTTCCTTTCTAGTCATGCTTAGGATTAGTATTGCTCTTCAACTTCTCAATGACTTCCTCCAATGACCGAGGCTCATCATACTCAATCTGATCCTTGAATGTTAATGATAGTTCACTGATGAACCTTTGAACCTTTGTCTTATAATCCTAAAGGTAAGACGCATACCTCAACAACTCCAAAAGCTTTGTCGTGTACTACTCATATGTAATAGATCCCATCTTAAGTTCACAAAACTCCTTGTCCTTTCCATTGTAATATCTATTTGACAAGTACTTCTTCTCGAATAGTCTTTTGAACTCATGCCAACTCAACTCCTCTATCTTGATGCCTTTGACATGCTTCATCTTCCCACCAGATATCTGATTTCCTTTAAGACCAAAAATAGTATTCCTAGCCTTCATATTCTTTGTATAATCATACATCTCGAAGAACTTCTTCATCCAAAGCAACCATGCTTTTCCATCGTTCAGTTTCTCTAGCTCTCCATCGATGTAGAAGGCTTGGATTTCTTGAACTCATTTGGAAAGTACCCCCTCTCACTCCTCTTGTAAGGATGATAGCGACAATGACCATGACGTCTATTCAGACCAAAACTAGAATAGAACCCATAACCACTATCTCTCTTGTCAGGTGTATCCATCCATCTACCACCTATGGCAATGTCATCCCTGCCTGACTTGTGTCCTCCTTGATCCGTAGTTGTCCATATCTCTGTAAATCTGATAAGCTCTAAAAGATCATTGCATTGACCTCGGCTTTCTTTTCATAAGCCTTGACAAGCCTTTCCTATGTCTGAATGATCTTGTCGTTAGCTACCTTGAAACTCTTGATTTTGGCCTTCAGACTTCTCAAGATACCTGCTATGTTAGGAGAATACTCTTCCCCATGCTACTTAGTTGATCTATAAGGAGAGTCATGTGAATTGCAATCCACCATTCTACTTGTCATCTCTTATCTTCTTCTTCCTGCAAACATACCATGTCAGATAAATCAAATATATACATAATCAAGCATACCTTAGCGAAGTTCATGGGAGGCTATCTCGTCTGCACAAATCATATAATATATATATATATATATATATATATATAAAATATGATATACAACACCAACATATTAACCTATCGACATCACCTTAATCATCATGCATGAAAAATCAACATGTAACATCGACTATATACATGAAAACCATAGCCACTACCACGCATGCACACGTTTGACATGCATGCATAACAATCCCATCCTGCCCATCTAGTACCAGTGTTGAACCTAGAAGCTCTGATACCAATTGTAACATGCCCCTCCCCACATTTACCCGCTTTAATAAGACCTCTGAGTAAATGTGAAGCAGAGTGCTACTATGACATGACCCGACCTCCTAGTTCCAGTTAAGGAAGTGGGGCCTATAACTGAGACTTAATGACCTTCCTCGGGAACCACAAATCACTCAGAGGTTGAATAACCACCCTAGGTGACCAATCCCTGAGTTGGAAACCTTTTTCTCTTACCTAAACCTATAATCGCACCCTTGACATTGCCTGCATGCAATTGTGAGCCTCTAACTACACTCGCAAGACTTACTCCATGTGTTTATGACCTTAGATCCTTAGTTTTGTGCCTGTGGTCCCGAGATCTGAGCCAATTTTCTAGGCCAGTCTCCAGACCAATTCCCATAACATCTTGTAACTTTCCATACTCATATTTCTCATAACGAAAATGCTAATCATTCAAAATTTAAGTCAAAACTTGACCTAGATTGGCTAGAACACAATAGACATTTTGTCAAGCATATGGTAATCATGTGAGTTATAGGTCATGAATGCATATCTGAGTGTAAATATCTATACTTTAGCTGAAAATCTCAAGAAGCTCTAATGCCCTCTCAAGTAACTGCAACAATACTTGTTAGCCCATGCATTCATCAACCATTCCTTAACTTATCAAAACATAATAAGAGTTATAGCTAGAGCACATCTTAAATCAAGGTTATAACCAACATATGGCCATAATACTAATTGTTTGGTAATTTAATTGAGCTTAAATTACTTCATAAATTATCAACCAGGACTTGTAAACTCATGAAGTGTATGTGCACAATTTGTGCTAGGATTATTTATTATGTGAGTAATTTTCAAATTGAATTAGGATGTTTTCATGCACAGGCTTTATCTAAGAATCACTCAAAGTAAAAATATTGTCACTCTTGCAGGAAAGGAAAGTATCACACTGACAGAAATAAAGATAAAATAAAGTGCATAAGTAAATAGAAAAATCAAATCTAAATCCTCTTCACACTTGTAGGAAAGAAAGATAATGTTAGATTGTGGAAATAAATATCACACCAGCAAAATCAAATTCTTCTTCACACTATCAAAAATAAAAACTTGAACTAATTACAAATTTCAAATCAAATCAATCTATCAATGAAAATTTACATGTGCATAATAAATCCTTTCGATTATTTTCTTCATTCTTCATACAACAATATTAAATCTATGAAATAAATTGTAAAGAAAATTTATGTTACGAAATATGTATCAAATTCTATATTAACTGTTGCTAACGTTATTCTAAAAATCAGAGTTATAATCACTATGATATCTTAATTCTACGAAACAAAAAACTTAAATAAAAATGAAACCTTATAGCTCCCAAGGGGGCCTCCTGTGAGTGTAAGTATGCAGAGATCAGCAAAGGTTAACCACACATTTTTACACACAACACAGTGGAATCAAGAGCTTAATTAATCGATTGAAAAGAATTTTTAAAATAATAACTAGTCACGCATATCATCATATCAAGAGGCAAGTTTTATAACCTCCTTTGTTAAATTGTTTGGAGATTTCTAAGCCTATCCTTCCCATTAGAACATCTTAAAATAACATTGCTTAAATAGGATAGTGGTTCTTCATGATTTGCTATCGAAGAAGCAAATCATGAGGCAAAATATCAGCTTCAATCCATGATCTTCTCGCTTGCCTGATTTGTCTTTGTTTTGTTTCGTTAGGTTGACTTCCATGTTGACCAACTCATATGACGTCCTTATCACTTTTCTAGATTAGAGGAATAGGGGGATATCATTGTGCTAGTTGTCAACTACTTGTTCATATGCTTCGTTCCTCAACTAATGTTTTAGAACCTATAGAGTCTTCAAGTAAGTTGCAGAATCGATTATCAACTGCAAAATTGATGCAATTTGGTAGCTTGTGAAAATATTAAATCAAATAATAAAGAAACAATGAAACTATGAATAAAATATGATTAAATACCTATTTTTGACAATAACCTTGCAAGTTGTCACTTAATTGGAGTTATTATGTCAAAAAGGAAGATAATGAAGTTTAAGGAAGGTGTAAAAAAGAAACAATTTTGGTCTTCAACATTAACCATGATAGAACAACCATCAAAGCAACATAATAATAGGTACAAATTCTCATATAGTACAGTAGAAAATATCTCTTATTAACATATGTGAAAGTCAACTAAGTCAGAAATTTTCAAGTACCACTCGACCATAGATTGAGCTGAACAAAATCTTTCTTTCAGCCAATCACCCTTGTGCCATATTCTAAGCATGAATGTGAGATATTATAGTCAAGACATAATAAACCAAGGGAATCTAAAGGTTAAACCACCTCCACCCTTAAACTACCACAATCTCGCCAAAACTGGTCAAGGGATTACAAAACCAAAACAAGCTTGGATGCCTTAGAATTTCTTCACCATACCTTGAGGAATTTTCATGTGTCCACCCACCTATCAAGGGATTCCCTAAGAAAACCATATCCACCCCCAACCCTTGGTAATTTTCCTGATTTCACCTCACTCGGTTCCAAAACCTTTTGGCAATCCAAAGCTCAACCAAGAAATGAAAACCATCACACCATGGTTATCTAGGAAATGGAAAGGAAAGGCTAAAACCCATCGGATGAGGGCGATGTTGATCGGATGGCACTCAGGCGAGGGAGGTGCACGAGTGATAAGAGTATGGGTTTCGGGGGGGCCCAAAATTTTAACCCTTGGCGGTTTGGCATTAATTAGGATTTAATCACAGGTTTAAACAATTGAGCGAGATTTAATGACGGGATTAGTTTAGGTTTACTGTACAGTGGTGTATTAAGTGGGTTTTGTCAGGATATGGGTAAATTGTATAGTTTATATTAAAACTAAGGGTTGGGTTATTTATATAGGGGATTTATTTAATATACAGGAAAAGGTATATTGGGATTTATATAATAAAGTTAAAAATTAATATGAAATGAATGTGCGGAGTGAACATACCACTAAGCGTAAATGTGCCATTTGTGCAATTTATTTATATACACTGACACTTAGGATAAAACACTTTTGTGGATTTTTTGAATGAAATAGAATTTAACAGGGGGTTTTTACTTTTCCTAGGCAAATGAAGTTTATCCTTAGGAAAATGGTTTTTATTAGGGTAATGAAGGGAAATGAATTTTATGAAGGGGATTCTAACACTTTATGTCCATAAGTCATTAAGTTGAGGGTCTGGTCCCACCAAAAGTCAGAGAAATGCTCTGAGCCTTTATGACTTGGAGGATTGAAATACTATAAATTAGTTGTGGATGGGGAAATTAGTAAGTAAAGAGGTGATAAGAATGAAGGGGAGTTAATTAAATGAACTTGTAAACCATTGTTTTTTCCTTCTTACATGCTCATGCACATTTGAAACAAATAATCAAGCATGATAAATGTGCTTTTATCCAATCAACTTTATACTTCAACAACCTTTCTTCTACTTACCCATTACTTACCCTATCATTTTTTCTTCATTTTATTTGGGTGCATTTATACTAGCAAACGCTTATCATTCATTTTTCTTTTGAAAAGTAAACTATCTACTTCTAACCTTATATCATCCAAGGGCTCAGATTAAACTGATGAACTCCTTTTATTTTCTCTACCTATCTAATGATTTGCAAAAATTAAACTATTTGGAAAGATTTTATTCTCTAACTATAAACATAAAATTCAAAGCATGAAATATCCAAGTTTAAACAATTTGACTACCATGGGTTGTGGCATGTATGACAAGCTGCACACAACCATTATTTAAGATAGTAAAGTAGTAAAATAGTAGTGGCATTTAGACTTGCACACTTTCATGATCTATTTTTGTTTTTGGGGATCATATTTTTTCATTTTTTGATCTTTTCTGATTCTTTTTATCCTTTGATGTTTCTTTTAGGACATACCCTCTTTACATTTTTTACATTTTTAATATGGAAAACATTTGTAGAAAGCAAAGGTATGTACAGTATTACAAGGCTTAACCTTAGCCAATTCAAAATTATGAATCCTACCACTATAGGACTCTAATAGAGCAGACCAACTTAATAGAATTTACTAGACAATGTAAACCACAGGGGCTTCACTCAATGAACCTATAACATAGAACATGCATTCGTGGCATAATAAACAATGCCCTTAATTTGACTAGACATTGGAAAATACCTCTAAAATTCACTTTATTTAACCCCCTACCAATACGAACCCAATACACCTTCCCAATTTAAAAATCCCCTACTTTCACTAGATATTGCATGTATCCATATTTTCATTAACATTTTTTATACCCCTTTATATTCATATCCCTTTATTTTCATTAACAATGGTAAGCATATTTGCACCTTGAAAGGATAACCTAATTAATAGGTAACCGAAAACTTGAAAGTTTCAATAAAAAAGAGGTAGATATAAGTTGGTTGATTTACAAATACATATTGTAGAAAATTTGAAATGAAAATACATATATTTGAACTTTCAATTTCATCTATATTCTACTGAATACTGAAAAAAGATACACTATAATAGTTTAATCCAAAACCTCAATAACCAACATAATGACACACCTTTAATCCTGCTTATACAATAGGAAGATGAGAGAAAGTAAAATGAATATGGATACCTGCAAAATACTATCTGGTTGGACTTTGTTAAATCATAGCCCTAACCTAATCACCTAGTGCACCATAGTTGCATGGTAAGAGTACCAAGTAAGTGTGTCTCCATTAAAAGATGAACTGGAGCATGCAAGCATGCATCCCTTCCTTGAGATTTGTGTCCTCTACCTAAGATGGGAATTTCTCAAGCATAAGTATTCTAATTGACTAATCATTTGTACCCTCTTAGTAAGAATAGATCATGCATGCTAAAAATAACAAAATAAAATCCTTAATAATAGAAAAACTCTATCCAAAACTGAAATTGCTAAATTTGAAACAACATCTAAACTGGAATTAATTGAAGGTGTGACATGCATGCCCTTAGCATGCATGCACCCTCTTCCAAAAAATAGTCTACTTCACTATCTCATGTGGCATGCATGTGCCCTATACCAAGCAATAATGAGTACCATTATATCCTTCACTTTCATTCAACTTGTTCATCACTGATGTAAGGAAAGGGTGAAGGCGTCATATTTTTTGTCTTCTCTATTGCCCCATCATTGCGAGGCTCACTAGCTTAGCGACAGGTAAAAAATATTAACACACACATTAGACATAGATCATATAGGCATTAGTAATGTGATGCATGTTTGTTCTAGAGAAAGGCTTCTTGGGAGTGAGAGCGAAAGCAGGAAAGGAGAGTAGAAGCGGAAAGTGGGAGTGGAAGCAGGAGCAAGGAGTGACATTTTCAAAAGTTACCAGGTTGGGAGAGATTTTGGGAGTGAATTTTATATAATATATATTTTTATATATTTTGATGCATATATGTCAACAAAATCTTGTAGAATATTGAATTTGTGATTAAAAAAACATAAAAACATGGATTAAACCAAATAACATCATTCATCTAGTAGTTATGATCTTCATCAACCAAAGGTCCACAAATTACAAGTTCACATTTATTTAGCATGTAAGGGTTCACATAACCAAAATAACATCAAGTGCAATCCATTTCTTAATTGAAAATACATCAAAAAATAGGCTTTGTATGGCCTCTAGCATCCAAAAAAATCATGCTACAACAAATACCTACATATCATCAAAATCATTGCATATCTTGGGACCTTTGTTATTAATATCACCCTCTAAGCATTAACATAAGATAGAAAAAACGTAGCATGTCAAGTCAAGATTTTGTTTGAGTGACAGATACATTTTTAGTAGGGTCGTGATAGAGGAATTTGAAAACCAATGTCACTAACATCAAGCTACATATAGGGCTTGGTTCTCTTGATTTAATACGAGTTCCATACCCTAGTACATGAAAAAATCCAATGGAAACATTGAAATTCCCCCCAATCTTGAAATCCTGAAAAGTAATAAGTCTACTAGATTTTGAGTGAGATCTAAAATTCTACATTCTCCATATGAAATATAATAAGGTTGGAACCACTCTCAAACATCATAAGTCATTTCATAGTAATGTTAAAAATTTAAGTAAAATGATGAAAATGAAAGATAAAGGAGAAAGTCGCTTTTACTTTAAGAATTTAACATTACCATGAATTGAGTGTCAATACTAGGGCCATAGGTTGGAATATTAGGCTACTATGGACCTAATATTACCATATTTTTTTCTTTCTCCCTCTCACTTTCGATATCCCCACAACACTCATGAACCTTTGTTTCTCCATCCCAATTTTCTTTTGCCTTCGTGTGGCCAATGTATTGTATAAATAATACCTTATAATACACATATTTCTATACCGCATATCAAAACCTTTTACCCCCTATTATATGCTCAATATATATTTCATTTTTTCCTCATTTTTTATGCCCCAATATGAACATATGTGATATGGTATTTTTTTTGTCAATGAAGTCCCCATGGTGTAAATAAACCTGATCAATGATAATGAAATGAACTATGTGAACATACCCAATTAACAAGACCAAACGTAAAAGTAGAGGAAAACAAGAGCAGTAGAGAGGTAACCTTGTGGTGTAGGCAGTGGAATAGGAATGAAGTGGAAATGATAGCAACACATCATCGACAAAAAATAAGAGAGAAGACCCTATCCCTAGGTGGTCATAAAATTGGTTGTGACACAATGTGGGAAGTGGAGAGAGCCGAGTGTAGACTAAACCCAACACCCTAGTATCACGAAATCCTATGACTTTTTCAAAACCAGATAGAAAACGTTCCTGATTACCAAACACCACAAACAAGGACCAAATAACTAAAAAAAATTCCTTCGGAATCAACAATTTTTGAAGATGCATAGGGCAACACAACAACCAACTCAAACGTAGGACCTGTCGTTGTGTTATGGAGAAAAAAGACGAAAAACATGGGCATCTGCAAGAACCAACCACACTACCAAATCAAATTGATACACAATAACCCGAATATGAGACTATGAAACAAAGTTGAGGGCATCCTAAAGACAAACCATCATAGAATTAACAACTGATAGTGAAGCAATAAGGGATAAAGTGAAAATATAGACCTTCTCTAAATTCGTAGAATGCCCACATTGATGAATAATACCGACCAGAAGTTTCTGCTACCCTGCAAACACTTGCAACAATCTGCCACCTTGGAGCTCGATCCATGTACTTAAATAAACCACTCATGTCATGATCATCAAACAAACTAAAAATACTGCCCAAGAAAGCCGAAGCAAAGGAGGGACAATTCTTCAGGAGGGAATCCAAGTTAACATTCACATAGTACCCACTTCATATGCACCGTATCCACGACTGTATCCATGATCAAACTCGAGTGAACCAAAGGAATGTTACACATGTTAACATATGCGATCAATTGGCCACATTTAAAATGATATGAAAAACCTAGCGAAGGTTGAGTTTGAGAAAGGTGAGTTTGCCAGAAAGGGGTAAGGGCCAGATTGTTGGTGACAGAAGCACCCTTCCCTAGGCACACCTCTTGTTTCTCCATTGTCTTCACGCATATTCCAATCATGTTTGTTGATGCCAATAATTCCATAAACAAAACCCCCATTGGGGTTAGCATCATGCCCTTGTATCTAACCAGACTATTGAGTCGAGTCCCACTTTATTCTAGAAGGGTGGTCCCTGGCTTGTGATTGATCCTAGTTGATGTGGAGTACTAAAGAAGGTATGATTTTGGTAATTATTTCAACATATTTTCATTAGAACTTACAAACCTTTTGCATCATGAACTAGGAAAATGATAAGGAACTGTAATAAATCCTGTGAGATTAATATGCAAGACGAAAACACTGACAATTGTCATTTCCTTATGTAGAAAGAAGGAAAAACGAGAAACTGTTGTTCCAAAGGAAAGGACAAGGACGGGTTAACCGCTATCCCTTTGACGGGGAACTGTATGAAAACAAGGCAAAATAAATCAAAGTGAATCATCCCTAGAAAGGAAGTGGAGATATCAGCTCGGCACAGGAAAGAAAAGAGATGACTGAGGACTAACGGTTCGGTGAATGATCGCTGCTTTAACTATTTTTGCACCTAGATATCTCCACCTTCACCATTATAAAAGGGGCAGCACTGTTAGCTCGAGGGGAGTTAGAATCTGTTATATTTTATGTAATTTCCTTTAAGATTAAAACTTTGATCATCGAGTCTCATTAAGAACTGATCTATTGTAATTCCTCTTTATGCATTAATACAAACTTGGTTGCTATTTCATCTCCGAGTCTAGAATAACTTCAAGCGGTGTACCCCTGGAGGCTAAGGGTGTGGCCCTAGAGGACACTTGCTCTTGTAATATTACGTTTTGTTTGTGCGTAGTTTGCTTATCGACGTTATTTGGTAATCTGATGCGTTTTGTAGTTTACATCATATGCTCTGTTATGTTTAATTTATTAAGGTTTCTAAAGATAGAACTATTGTATTGACTCTGCATCATATCATTATTCTTTTAAGTGTTGATATAATACTGCTAGTCTTTACAGAATATTGTTGTTGTTTAATTACAGAGCCTCTGTGCTGTGCACTTGTTCATTGACATTATGGAATTCATCTTGGGAGTTATGTTCTTTGTGATTGTTGGATCTATAAACAATGTTGTTCTACAGTCGTACTCTTTCTAACTGAGATTGATAACTGGATCAGATTACTATTAAGGAGTGTCGTGTGTATATATGGTTTTCAAGCACTGTTCTATAATTCATCATTAATTAGTGCTGTTCCATTTTGGTGTGTTTTTCAATCCGTCCTTAAGAGTGAAGGATTGCCATTTGATTCTTGTAGGTCACAATTAGTGCATTTGATCTTGTAGAATAAGGTGTTACTGCTTGTTAGACTTAGTTGCTGTTACAGTTTCTTGTTTGTTGTTCCATTTCAGGTTTGTTGTTCTATTTCTTAATTGTTATTCCATTTCTTATATGCCATTTCATTTCCTGTCATTTGTTATTTTGGTGTGAAGAACGATCTCAGGTTATAGTGAGCATTGACGTCTATTGTCCGACTCCCAGATCCACAATCTATTCTCTAGTTTCCTTTTCCATAAGTTTACAAAGGGATGAGTTATTGCTACTGAACCCTTGATTGATAAATTGCTTAGTTTTCTGAATGTGTGGTTTAATATTTTGAAGTAGTTAGCTATAAACAAGCATTTGTTTACTCTTGCATTTCTGAACATTATAATACTAGCATTACTCTGGAAAATGATAGCCTCAGACTGAGACACTCTTTGAAATAACAAAATGTTCCTGGATTGACATATTAATGTGAGGTAATTAGAGGTGAAAGAGACCATTTTTATAGCTTGACATTTTGGCATCGTTGCTGAGGAAAGAGTGTAACCATTTGTTCTTTTTTCAGAGTAGTGTACGAACCTGCTAGGGAAGAATTGGGTTTTAAAAATCGAAGGTAAGAACCTACGTGTGGAGCATATAACAGCCTTGCTCCTCTGCCCACTTTCCTACAGATTTGTTGTTGTTTTGTTTGGGTAGAATTTAGTAGTCTATTTGTGTGCATGACTAAGCAGAAAAAGCCAGAAAACAATTCCAAACCTCTACCCAAGCCAGAAAAAGCTAAGGGATCGATGACCCTTGGCCGATCAACCTTCATAGATGAAATATTCAAGAAAGCAGAATCTCAGCCCTCAGTAGGACCCAAAAAAGTTATTTCTAGACAGCCTACTAGTTCCCTTCAGGCCACAGGATCACCATCTATAGCCTTTGTTGAGGTGCATAGACAAACTGAAGAGCAGGACTTTCAAGAAATCGAAAATTCTACTCCAGAACTATTGCAGGAAGGGAATTTCAGTAATCTTTGTGAAGGAGGATGAGAGACAGGGGGAACCGAGGAACCGAGATCTCCTCTTGGGACAACTCAGCCATTGAACAACCCAAACAAGGGAAGTGCTGCAAAAATCATTTTTGAAGAAACTCAATCTCCTCAGACATTAGGCACTCTCATTATCCTAGATAGAGGAAGTGTTATTAAAACCATTCCTGTTAAAGCCATTCCCCCTCAACCTAGGAATACCCTCCTAGATATCCGAGAAGGTTATTGGCATATATTCGACCAAATGGCTCACACCCAAACCTCTACATTACAATACCCCATAGTGGATTCTGCAGCAAATGCACCTATGAAAGCAATCCCGCTTCAACATATCCCTACATTCCACGGTCTTACATCAGAAAACACGGATGCATTTCTATTTGAATTCGATGTGCTGTGTAGGGGATATGATTACACCATCGACCCCTAGAAACTGAAATTATTTCCCTCTACATTAAAAGGGTCTGCTTTAAGATGGTTTATGGGATTAGGTGGCAGGGATATAAATAACTAGAATCAAATGAAAGAATATTTTCTAAAAAAATATTAGGACTATTGCAAGTCTAGAGAACTGAAGGACAAAATATTTCAGATGATAGTTAGACCAAATGAAACATTAGAGGAGTATATGGAACGTTTTCAGTATAATCCTCAAATATCTCCTTATGCATCATTGCCTTTACCTGATAATGTGTTAAAAACAACATTAATAAGGGGCATGAAGGAACAATGGATTGAAACATTAAACATTATGGGAAAAGGAGATATTTATCAAGAAAATTTTGCTAACATTATTGATTTATGTATCATGAGCTTGAGAGGCAGCACAAGATTAAAACCGGCAAAACAAGATTGGTTTGTAAGAGATAATAAAATTTCAATAGAAGGAGTAACCAGTGTAGAAATTGGAAATTCATTGGAAAATTTTAAAACTGATATACTAGGGACACTAACTACACAACTTGATATTATGCAGGCAAAACAGAAGCAAATGGAGGCAGAATAGAATTTGGCAATCTTCTGTCCCCGATGCAGGAAAAAGCATAGCCATAAGGAGTGTCCACTAGATGTAGTCCAAACATACGCCATCTGCACAAAAGATCACCTTACGAAAAGTTGTCCCTCACTTCCCGGTTTAAAAGCAGTATATAAGGAAGCAGAAGAAGAGCCAGAATCGGTGTATTTGCTGAACCAACGCCGTCAGTGGCAGCCGCGACAATCTGGTATGTTTCCAAACCCAGCTTCTTCTTTTCAGGCTCTGCAGTATAATTCTCAACAATATAATATGTGGCAAAGTCAATCCCAACCCCCGTTTCCAAACTAGTCACCACAGTCGTTTCCTTCCTCAACCTCGTGGCTGAATCAGGTAATCCAATCTGCTTGGTCGAATCTTCCTTATACCCCACCATATTGGCAAAGTAATACATACCCACCACAATGGACTCCCCCTACTTCACAAAGTTTAGCCTGGCAGACAAACTGGCAGAGACCGATGCATCAGCCAGTAGGAACCATTCCGCTCCCTCAACCTACACTGCCAGCCTTACTACAAAATCCCCAGTCTAATCTGAGACCGCAACTCCCAGCCCAACCCAACCCCAATCCAAATAACAGACCAGTCCAATCTATCCAAATCATAGAAACACCAGAAATAAGAGTTGATCTGAGGGGGAGTAATGATCTTCAGTTAAGATCTAGGCGTATTATTGAAACCGAGGGAGATAAGACAATTCAGGTTGAAAATCAGTTACCCAGAGAACATCTGTCACAAGAAGAGGATGTGAATAAACAACAAACTCATAATCAAGAAACCACATCCTCTCCCCCGTTCCCAGAACGATTAATCATACCTCGACCTATACAATATCCTGATTTTGACATTCTAGGAGAATTACAAAATTTGTACATAAAAATTCCATTCCTCCAAGCCATTCAAGACATCTCGATATATGTAAAAACTATCAAAGAATTGTGTGTAAAGAAACCAAGGAGGAATATGACAAATAATCCAAGATTCCAAGTAGTTGGCACTCTATCTGACTTATTATCAGGAAAAGAAACACCCATTAAATACGAAGACCCAGGAAATCCAATAGTAACTGTGCAAATTTATGGTCAGACCC
>APFE031544740.1:67965-107651 GCA_000404065.3 Pinus taeda
GAGCAATCATGGGCTAGAAGACAGCCAAGCTTGAGGTGAGAATTCGTAGGGGGGTTGTCTATGACATTAAATAGCCCTTCCTCGGGATCTTCACCCCCAACTCCGAGCTCCAAAGGCCACCAAAACCGGATCTAGAAGGCAACCAAGTAGATTTTGGAAGGGACTGTCTACTCATAGTTTGGACAGCCAAGCCCCATAGATTTAGGAGGCCAGTTAGGGCCCTCGTGGTGTATAAATGTTAAGGCCTCAGCCTTCACAAGGGACTTTTGAAACCATTGCATATTTTGCACTACTATGTTGTTAGCTTTAGCTTGTTATCTTGCAGCCATTTTGGCATAACTCTTCACTTATGACTATTTTTTGATAATGAGAAGTAGTCCGATTTTATATCGACTCTGAGTTTTCTATAGGAGCCATATCTCTCAGGGTTGGGCCCAACCTAAGAGCCTAGGGCTTCCTTTTTGTACTGTTACCTTTCATTTATGCATCGCTGTTTTCTTTTTATGCATTGAAACGTATTTCTGTTAGGTAGATTTAGTTGTGTTGATTAAATAGGTCACTGTTTATGAATATAATTGCTTCAGATGTTTAAAATAGATTGGTACGATAATAACAGGGAAAAAACTCCAAGAAAAGGGTCAACAACACTTTCGGTTTCACCTCATCCTTATTGGATCAGGGGCTAGAATTGAAGTAACCGTGCTGTCCCAACAAAAACACTAGTTTGCTTGACCATGCAATCCTTAGTGTACTTTTTTCATTTGCAGAAGTTAGTTATGGGTTCAGATCTCTGAAATGTTTCATTGCATAGTTGATGTACATGGTTTTCTTCCCAAATAAAGCTACCGTTCATTTATTTTATTGACAGTTAGATTAGATTAGCTAGGACTTTGATTATTTGTAAGACTTTGTTGATTCGGTTGAATGTACACTGTGTAAAGCATATCTACCACTCTTTCATCCACCTAAGCTTCATCAGAGCCATCTGTTCCATCTCCTAGCTAGTTTCATCGTCTCTCATCTGTCCTTTTGCCCACGTAACCCTACTTTCTTGCGCAATCATTGTTTCGACCTTCTTTAAGCCAAGTCAGCCTTCTACACCTTCTCACCACTCCATCCACCAGTCCCTGGGTCACTCCAGGCCCCTATCCTACCTCCCTATCCATTCATGCATCTTCCCTCACTCACCCAACTGCAATAATGTTGCAACTCCTGGGACTCCACCACTTTGCAGAAATTTCTTCATTTAACTGTTGTTCCCATTCCTCGAAATCATCACCCTTCCTAATTTGGCTTTTCCACATTGCATGAGTGAAAGAATGAGCTGCAATTAACTAGTTGAAGGTGACCAAGACTACTAACACATCATTAGCTTATAAAACCTCATCTCTAGAGCATTGACAAAAAATTTCTAGCTATAATACGCTCAAGAGAAGAGGTCAAGAATATGGCATACATGTACCTACTGATGGTTGTTGGAGAGACATGCATGTTGCTGCTAAGTTTATGATTGATCCATGGTCCTCTAGAGGTGATAATTTCCTTTGTTTTCTTCTGCACATGTCTTCATAGCTTGGTTATTCTAAACCTCTGTCTTCTAGTTACCATGAGTAAGCTATCCTAATCAAATCTAACCTTCTTGGAGTGATGGGATTGTCCATGGGTGATTCTCACCTTCCCTATACCTTATTCCACCATTAAACACCTTTCTCGTACTTCATTCTACCTTTCCTACCATATCCTAAGCTTTTGGCTTGTTTCCTGTAGCAAAACAGGGCATCTTGTAGTAGAACTAGGACATCCTTAAGTAGTACTATAGGAAACAACAATTTTCTTTGTTTTGTCCATATCTCCCAAATGGTAGAATGGATTGACCAGAAATTTTCTGAGCATGTTTCCACCATCCTTATGCACCTCTCCATAAAAAAAATTTCGTGAATGGATTCACAAATATCGAGAAAAATTAAAACTGGTTGAATTTGATGGAGGTCAATTTCTTGGAAACCATGCATTGGATTTTTCTAAAATTTCTTGGGCATGTTACCAACATCCATATTCATCTCCCCATCAAACAAATTTTTAAATGGATGCACGAATACTGAGAAAATTAAAAAATGGTTGTAGGTGATGCAGGCCGATTCCTCAAAAACTGTGTACTGGAATTTGTTGAAATCGCTTGAGGATGTTACCATCATCCATATGCATCTCCACATAAAATAGATTGGAAAATGGATGCATGGTTTTCACTATATGACAAAAATGCATTTCTTCTCTTTGTATTTACGTTTCCTATAGTAAAACAGAGCATTCCTATAGTATTCCAGGACAACAAGGAAAATGAGTGGTAAAAGCTTGGTAATGATGAGTGTATGGTGGAAATAGATGAGGGTGATGGATTGGCATGGCTTTGGCCCTTTTCGAGAATATGAGAAAAGGAGGAGAAATTCCAAGCTTGACTTCCTTTGACTATAATTTTGACCAATTATTTCTTTTTTTTTTTGGGTGCCAACTTTTTTTTGTTGCTTGGAGATGTTGGATAGCACCTACATTCATTAGAGAGATCCATGGAGAAAAGATTTTTTATCTTTATTTTCCCTCTTTGTTTTTCTTCTAGGCCTACTAGCTGCCTCAATGAAGTTTTCAACTAGTAGGTCTGCCTAGGCACCTCAAAGGAGGTTTTCACATAGGATCTTTCCTTTTTCTATTTTTTCCAACCCATTGACTGTCTCATGGAGGTTTTCAATCAATGAGCCAATCTCAGGCACCTCAAAGGAGGTTTTCATTTGTGGTTTTTATTTTTTTCCCTTATTTTTCATTTTTATTTATTTGACCCTACTCTACCTGAAAAACAAAATCACTTTCAAGTATAATAATACTTCCAATGGAGCCATGTGCACATTAAGATGATAGACAAACTGATTTGTAAGATTGAAATGTATGCTTTGACATGTACCTGAATTTCAGAGATCAAATGATTTGACTTTGATGATATCAAGCAAAGTTGAAGAAGAGAGTGTTGCTGTAACTTAATGACTATCTACAAACATATTTAAATATAGTTGTGATGCCCCTAATCCACTTACTGATTTGGATCATCTTGGATGTCTTCTTCTTTTGTGACCTTTAAATATTCTTCTTTTTGCTGATTGTTCTCTTGAACACATGGAAAATTTGATGGTAACCACGAGGGAGATTTCTCAATCTATGATTTTGATGTCTGCTTTTCATCAAATTCAGCCCATGATCCTATGGTATTATCATTTGAATCATCTTCTTCTAGATGTGGTCCTTCAACAATATCAAGAGAATCTCTTTTTTGTACTACTCTTCCTGAGCTATGGTGAATACAATTTAGCTCAAGAGAAGAATTTTGGAAGTGTTGTACCTCGACATTATAAGTGGGCTGAGCTATTTTAATGTGTGGGATTGGAAATGGTTGTGTAGGTAGTTGAGTGGAAGTGGATATTTGAGATGGATGTGGTTGGTGTTGTGGTTGTGGTGGAGGTGGATGGTAGGGATAACATGGAGTTGGGTATGGAGGATATTGGGGAAAATATTGAGGATATTGTGGATGGCTCCCATAAGTTCCTTTCCAACCTTGTTGCCAAGATTGGTTTTGGGGTTGAGATGGCCAATGTTGCCAAGGAAAGGGTGTGTTCCAATTAATTTGAGGTGGATATGCATAACCTTGAAATTTTGAATTAGGCTCTTGCATAATACTAGGTTGACTAGGCTACCATGGTCCTCTTGGACCTACATAACATAGTTGCATTGGAAATTGACTTCCTCCATTTTCCTCTTGGTAAACTTCCTTTAACATTGGTAATGAGGGGAAATATTTAACATCATGTTACTTTGCATGGACAACACAAATATCAACATCTTTCTTTTTTCTTCTTATTTTGTATTCTTAACATTTCTACTCTTTCATTTAGATTGCTAAGAATTTTTATTTTAAAGTCATCAAATAAATTTCCAAGTTTAGCTTGACTTACTGGTCTTGATGTTGATTTACTTATTGTTTCCCTTCCTCTTGATATGTGTTTTCAAGTTTCACAAATTTCTTCAAATGATAATTGGTATACATCTCCTCTACTCATGAGATCAAGGAGATCAATCCACTTATCCCTAATTGTTCTAAGTAAGAGAGTTTTTAGTGTTCATATCCTAAATGATGTAGTTTTTCACTCTTAACATTATACATGAACCTCTGTATTATATCCTCAAGGCTCTCATCTTATTTTTGATTCATTCTAAAGATTTTTTCTTTAATATCATGATCTTTATATTTTTCTAGAAATATCTTTTGCATCTCTCCATGATTTTATTGAATTAGTCCCTAAACTCATGAACCATTTAAGAGATCTATCCTTCAATTTTGCTGGAAACAATATCAATTTTTGAGTGTTTAATAAGTAACCATAATATCTATAAACAATTTCAAATTCAAAGAGAAAGGTTTTTGAATCCTCTGACCTTAGACAATGAAAGTTTGGAAGAAAATATGGAGGGATGTTCTTCATGTGCACACTACCATCTGTATCTTGAATGGGAAATATGGGAGGATCTTCCTCACTGTCATCATCTCCATCCATTTATTCTACATTCTTTACCATTTATTCTTCTTCTACATGAAAAAGTGGATGGTGATGTGGCTCTTACTGCACCACATGATCAAATGGGGGGATGGTTTGGTGTTGGAGAAATTTTTGTTTTTGTGATTGAATGAAAAGACTAATGCAATGCACTCTCCTGTTTTTGAAATGAAATATGACTAATGCAAATAATTTTTTCTTTTTGAAAAAAGTAAAAAGAAATGAATCAATTAGGAAAGAAAACAATGCATACTTTGACACCTCCTTGACAACAATGCCAAAAAGTGATTAGCCTCGGTATTGCAACAAGAATGTTGCAACTCCCAAGGCTACCAACTTTAATTATCAGCCCGGAATTCATACAAACTTAAGAGGTATAGACATTATATGTGCAGCATACAATGTGTCCTTTATTTTCTATCATGATGTAATGGAGTGCATGTATTGATGTCAAATCCTAAACTAATTGCATAAAATGAAATGCTCGAAATTGAAACCTCAACCTATTGCAAGAAAGAAAGTACAAGGAAAGAAACCTATTCTAATTGAATAAAGAAAAGATAATGAATTAAATGTCAACCATTAAATTTCAAATACTTTATATCCATTAACAAATTTCATTGGATGTGGCAATCAATAAAATCATCATTGTATTATCCATTTCATAAATCTGTCCATTAGCCCAAGTCGCTGAAATGTTTTGCATGGGTAAAAAGGCAAGTCCAAAGTGGTATTTAGTCTTCCCTAATCATTGATTTAGAGCCTATGGGTCTTGCTTCAACCCTAAGGGACAATAACCAAGCTTCTTGAGTGAATATGGGCAAGTATATGCACGTTGGAAGGCTACTATAGTGTTTCCTGTAGTACTACTACACGAAACAACAAATTTGCTATGAGTTATAATTCATCGAATGACCAACCAAATCAAATACAAATTGGATGAGACAAATTTTTTAACTGACTAGAATGTCTTAGGTCTCCATTCCAACTAGAATCACTCAAAAAAATCTCTATTAACCCATGCTAAAAAATGACAGAAAATTACTAGTCTAAAATCTAGAAATTCGAGAACTAGTGAGATAGTAAATCTATCAAATGTCTAACCTAATCAAGTGAAAATGAAATGGGGTAATTTTTATTATTAAATAGAATTTTGTTGTTATATAATACAAGTGGAACCAACTAGATTGAATCTCATTAGCATGCTCTAAAAAATATCAGAAATTTACTGTTATTTGTCACAAAGGAGTTCTAGAAATCTACATTTGGGAATAAGAAAACTAATCCAAGTAGCTCAATGATTATATGACCTTACAAAGCTTTTACAAGGTGTTTATGGTACTAGACCCACCAACATGTCAAGGGATCTCCCTAGTAAGAAGTCCCTATTAGACCTCAGACCATCTGGTGTAGGAGTCCCATCAGTGGGTCGTATGGTAATGCCTTGACTGTGATTTCACATAGAGGCAAGAAAGATAACTCTATTAGTAGCAAGGGTGTGACCGTTGTAGAGAGTCAAGGAAGTCACATGAGAGGTTCTAACACTGGTGAGTTGGGATCAGTGTACTCCTTGGCAACTTGTAATAGTACTCAGATGGGAAGGGAACACACGAGTGGAGATGCATCACAAGCTAGAAAGCAAGTCAGCTGGAAATCCAAAGTGATGGTTAACCAATGAACACATTTCAGAAAGATTCATACATGCTCATATAGAACAATCCATACATGCGTGCGTAAGGAAGAAAATACATATGCAATTTAGAGTAAACAAGACTGCTGGAATACAATACAACATATGCATGAAACGTGATGGATATCATTATATAAAGAAGTGTAAGTACTAGTCATAGAATACAATTGTGTACACCCACTAGCCCCAACAGTGGAACGTTACATCCACATCCACCTGCTCCTCCAAAGAGATGTACTAGCTCCGTGTAGTGGAGAAGCCAAGGCATGTTACAATATTGTACAAGATCTATCCAAGATAGTCTTATAGGAAGCTTGGTTGACCAAAAACCCTATATAATGAGTTATGAGGGACTATTTATAGAAAAGAATTCAACTACCCTCATGACTCTTCACCTACCCTATGAATTTTACATCCCATTATTTACAGTTGATTTACAGTTGACATGACTTAACATTACAATGCACATGTACCCACGTCAACAAAATGGCTTGAGCAAGTCAAGCTAGACATCACTCTAACTTAGACAACCATGGAAGTCCAACTCCTCAACATCCTCATGTTGATCAACAGTAACATAATGCTGCCAAGATATGTAGTCTTTGATGGTGTCTGTGTGTTCCATGGTGAAATCCATCTGAAACCTAACTCTTTCCTCCATAGCATATGGGTACACTGCTCAGGCTCCTCTGTCCAACTCGTCTGAAAGCATGCACATCATTGTCTTCAATGTGGCCAGACTAGCAACATACTTGTGCATGATGTCTACATTGATGGGTAAGTCTGGGCAGGTGTTAATGCACATCAACTCATCGAAGTACGATTCAAGCTCAAGTCAGACCTGTTTCTTTGTCTTTGCCTGGGTGAGAGTCCCAAGTGATGGGATCACATATGTGCACACCACAACATCCATACTCTTGAATACTAGTGCATGGGAATCCAGTATGCTAGTGATGAACTGTGGGAGCTCTTCATAATTATGGATCTAAATCTAGATATGTGCCTTTAGCTCAACCGCATTGGCCCTCATCATCTTAGGCAAGTGAAGTGGGGCTCCCTTTTACTTCATCGTCCACGTTTTCATTTCATCAACAACATCATGAAAGTTCATCAAGATACGTGATCTTCTAGCACATCATTGTTGCCATCCCTTGAGATGGAAGACTGCCTTGTGCACGGTACCAAATTTGGAGTACAATGCTCGCATAACTGTCTCAAGGGACAATACTTCATCTAGTATTTCCTTTTGCAGTTTAGCTCGGGTGGACATTGTCATCAAGTCTCCTCCTTGCTTGGCCATTTGTAGTTCCTTCACCATTCACTCATTCTCAGATATCAAGAAGTAAACACTTGAGCTAGTGGCTTTGGCATACACTCTAGTTTCATCGGCCAAGGCAGCTGGATGTTTGTGCACATAAGTCACGGTCACTTGTTCCTCAACTTACGTAGGAGACATATGATCCCCCAAAGTTGAAACTCTGTGAGACTACAAAATTCAATGTTGGGATTCGTCAAATGAGATGTTGTGCATCTCTTCTTCCGGCTGATCAGCAAGGATCTCAGTGCCTCCTTGGTTCAAGACTTGCTAATTTTTGGCTTGATGGGCCCTAACCTAGGTTCAATGTTAATTAGCTAAGAAAATCCCTACACTACTTGCCCTTTCGGCATCAATCCGAGGAGCGCAGACTGAAGTCTCACCTGAAGCAGTATGGGGGGATGCAGGAACCAAGTTTCTGCACCTAGAGATGGTAGTGATGTCATTTCATACCCTAAGCCTTCCTTCATGTAGGTCAATAAGCCTTTTAGGGCTTATCGATATACTCCTCTTAGTCATCCTCTAAACCTCCACAAAGGTCTATGACTTTCCTTCATGTACCCTTGATAGGTTGATCAGACACTTACGTGCCTCTATAACTACTCTTACTTCTGTATTTACCCAGATTAGATTAAGTATTTGATAACTTCAATATGCATTAAGATGATCTTCGCGTAAAAATATATTCTTACTTGCGTTCGTATAACAAAAAAAAACATATGGATTCACGCATAAATACAACATTAAAAAATAAATCCAGTATTTATCATAACATAATCATATGCATTTATAACAAAATTAAAATAGATCATACATAGATAATTCCAGAATAATTCTCTTTATTGATGCTTCAGATCTTCTTTACAAACTTTGACTGCCCTGCGCACACAGCTGCAGGGGTCCGCGCACTTAGTTGTGGACTTCTACCCTAAGCCTCTATGCACACAATTGCAGATCCTCTTTCCTACGCTAAGACTCTTTGCTGTTAGCTCTCACAAACCCATTACATCAATGAATTCAAAACATATCAAGATTGAACTGCCTTATACTCTTCTAAGACTTCCCTTTTTATATAATCCCATGGTCCACGGACCATGGGTAGATCTCCTCAAGCCAACATGACTTACATAAACTAAGGGCGGAAACCCTTTATGACACTTCACATCTTCATGCTCCGCGACCACAAAATGCAGATACTTTACCCTTAGTATACAAAAACTTGGGTTTTCTGCCCCGAAACTTTGGCTTTTAACCCCAAAATTGACCCTAGGGGACACATTCCCAATAGGCCCCCAACACAAATATGGTGACTTGCCCCTGATTCACTCTGCTAGAGCGGAGATCTTGTCACAAAAACCTCCAAGCTCCACTTGTACCACTACAACTTCAATGACACATTGCGTCGCCGTGTGCTTAACTTGTTCCACTAGTTGCCCCGTTGCTAGTCCTGTACTATCTACCTTGATTTGCTGCTGTGTTTCTTGTAGGTTAGCCAGTTTTCCCTCAATGGTGGAACTGAGCACATAGGCCTCATCCAGCCAAGGCTCCAATCTATCCTTTAGTACTGCCTCTCTTTGTTGTGCTGCATCCACCTATTCCTTCAGTCCCTTTTCTTCCTGTAGCTTGGCCAACCTCTATGTGACGGTGATGGTGCGTGTCGTCACTCTAACCTCATCTCACTACTACTATAATTCCCTCACCTCTATTGCTAACCTCTATAGGTTGGGATCTTCTTGCAGATTGGTAAGGACCTCCAGTGACTACTCAAAGAGCATGGTTGTTGGGAACAGGTTCCCCTAAGAGCCTGTTTTGGGGCAGAAGGCCCAAATTTTGTAATAAAGATGTAAAGTCTCCACATTTTGTGGTCGAGGAGTGTGAAGAGGTCAAATGGTTGTCCTCCCTTGTTTTGTACCATGTTGGCTATAAATAACTACCCATGGTCTGTGAATGATGGGATTATATAAAACAGGAGCCTTAAAAGAGTCTAAGAGGGGTAGAAACAAGAAGAAAGATTTTGGGTAGGAAGTTCTAAGTGTTCTCAAGTCCTAGCGTAGGTAGAGCCTCTGCAGCTGAGTGCACAAAGGCCTAGGGTGGAAGTCTGCAACTCAGTGTGCGGACCCCTGCAGCTGTGTGCACAGGACAGATAAAGTCTATACTAAACTTGAGATATCAATAGAGAGAGTTATTCTGAAATCATTGTGTATTTTGTCTTTGTTTAATATATCTGATTATATTATGTTATGATCTGGGTTTACATTATAATGCTTATTGTGAATGTATTTGTTTATATCTGTTAATTGAACACAAGCAAGAATAAAGGATTATGCAAAGGTAAATTCAAATGCATGGTATATTAGGTATCCTTTAAGATAACTTGGGAACTTATACAATAACTCAATCACAGGGGTGCTTAAGTGCTTGGACCTCAGGTTAGGGCTACGTGAAGATCAATTGAGTACCTTTATGGAGGTACTAGAGGATGAAAGAGAAGGAACATCGATAAGCTGTAAAGGCTTATCGATCTCCACGAAGGTAGGATCAGGAGGTATAGATTGACATCACAACCATCTCAAGGTGCAGAAACTTTGTTCCTGCACCCCCCCATACTGCTTCGGGTGAAATTTCTGTCCACGCTCCACAGGATGATGCCAAAAGGGCCAATAGTGTAGGGATTTGCTTGGTTGACTAGCGCTGAACCTGGGTTAGGGTCCATCAAGCCAACAAATGCTTCTATTTCTAGTACCAGGATCTGCATAATGAGATGTGTGATGTCGTATGATTGGAATCCAACGAAGAGAGAAATTGAAACCTTGTTGGATAGAAATATCCACAAATTCATGGCGCAAGAAAACCAGAACCTGCGGTTGACAAATCTATGGTGTCCCTTCGTTTATTCCTTCCTAGTTGAATTATACAAGTGGATCGCGAAGTTGGCAGATGGTAAAGGAATGTGGAGGCTTGACAAGCTGATTGTTTGGATACCTGAGCTAGTGAGGAGGTTAGAAGCTTCTAAAGATAAGATCGTGCATGTTGTTGACCATTGGCTTGACCGCATCCTAGGAGGATTTGTGATCGTGCCTCACGGTTGATACCTTTGTCAGTTACAGCGAAGCAGAGCACCGCTTCCTCAAAGGACCGTGAGGTAAGTATTTAAAATAACTGAATACTTGGATTAAGATGCTCTTTTATGAACAATGAGTTATGCTGTTACCTTGATGTTTGTAGCTACTTGAAGCAGAAGAATAGAGGAAGAAAGGGTCTTGAGTATAGCCCACTGATCAGACTCCTTTCAAGTGACGGTGAAGGGACACCACAAATTTCTTCCCTGAGTGCTAGTCAGTTGATAAAATGAGGGTTCCCGTGAAAACCTACACCACCTCCACCCTCATCACATCCATCCACACCACCTCCATCCTCGCCTCCACTGCTCACCCCATCACCCACACCACCGCCACCTCCATTGTTCAATATGGCGAACTCTGTAAAACTACCTATATTCAAGGGCATATGGAATGAGGACCCAGAACAATTTTGGTTCATCATAAAGGCTATACGGGAACCTCAAGGAATTGCAGATGATCACTTGAAGAAGGCGACATTGGTTAGTGCTTTGCAGGATCACGCGCTAACCTGGTACATTAAGTACTCTAATGACAACCAGGCAGCTACGCTGGCAGTGATATAGACCACCTTGAATAAATAATTTAGTAGGCCTCAGTCTGAAGCGCAGTCAATTGTGGGATTCAATAAAATTGTGATGAAACCAGGTGAGACCCCTTGGGAATTAGATCATAGATTGAAGTGTAAAATCCATGAAGCTAATATGAATTTGACGGATGGGCAACACCATGAGTGGTTCGTGGCTTCGCTCCTACCTCACCTGAGGGTTGTGCTGTCACAACAGAAGATTATGACTCAGGCGGAAGCCTTGGAGATTGTAATGAGATTGCATGAAATGCCAATGCAAGATCTGAATCTGGGGGTTTAGCAAATTCATGCACAATCTTTGTCTTGAAATGAAAAGTTTGAAGTAGGACAGAACTACTCAGCAGGAGGTGCATGAAGAGGTTTGGTGCATAAAAGGAAAGGGCCAGGGGCATCACAAGGATCATTGCCTAGTGTTCGCAAACTACGTTGCATCAGGAGGACCAATGCCTCTATGACTGGAGGCTGCAGCAGGGCCAAGTGCAGGGCCTATGCTATGGTGTGTTATATGTCAAGCAGCAGGGAAACACATGATTGATAATTACCATTTGCTACAGAAATTTGTACAAACGCTCAATAATTGTTCTGCAATTTCTGTCAATCAGTAGGCCATAATTTCCAGGGTTACAAACTAATGATGGATAGGACACCTGCATATAGAATCTAGATAGAAAGTCGATTTCCAAACCAAGGCGTTGGGGGAATGCAAGGTGAAGATCAAGGGCGTGGCTGGCGCCGAGGTGGAGGAGGGTCTGGGAGAGGCCGAGGACAGTTGATTTGTTATAATTATGGAGGCCTAGAACACTACGCAAGGGACTGTCCAAATCCAAGGTGATTGTCATGCCGCTACTGTACTCAATTTGACCATGCGACTGAGGATTTCCCAATATTGTTGGCTAAGATTCACGAAAAGGGGGCCTAGCCTCCGCAGCCGACACGGAACCTCCAGATGATGAGTACTGAGCCTCACGAGGAAGACCCTAAGGTAAACACTATGCTGTGAAGTAGAACCACGACTGGGGAGGATAAAGAGAAGCAACCTGTAGAAGGTGTATGGGTCCGAAAAGCACCGAAGAAGGAAACTGAGTTTGATTTGGAGCACACAAAAGAAACATTTATGGAAGCGAAGAAAAGATTCACTGAGGCCTCTATCTCTGGAAGTCAGGAGAAACCAGTTGAAGAAATGGACCCACCCATGCTTACCACATTCCTGGAGACCTGCATGAAGCTTCTCCATGACAGTAAGGTTGTGAAGGGCCTGCAGGAGTTGATCAATCAGTGGCTGGTAAGGATGGTGCTACTGGTGAATCGCGCATGGTTAGGAAGCTTGGCAGGCACAAGGCAAGGACTGGGCGGGAGATGAGACTCACTGTGCAGATAGGGGAAGACGAGATGGACCAAGTTATCCGTGATTTGGGGTCTGACGTGAATGTTTTGAAAAAAGAACTGGGAGAGAATGGGGAGGCCTGCACTTCAGTGGTCCCTGATACAGTTAAGGATGGCGAATAAACAAAAAATTATCCCAATGGGGAGGCTGTAAGGGGTCACAGTTGACATTGAGGGTGCAAGCGCGCTGGCAGATTTTGAGGTAATAAATATTGTGGACGATAGAAATCCCTACCCTGTGCTCCTTGGAATTGATTGGGCCACTGACATGAATGGGGTAATCAACTTGAAGAAGTGGAAGATGATATTTGAAAACAAGTCACTCTGCGTAGTGGTGCCACTGGATGCCGTGGAGGGACCACGCTATACAGAACCAGTCCAAGATTATGAAAGTGATGACGATCTCGACCAGATTTACAAAATAATGGGATGATACTTGGATTGGGTGAATTCGAAAGCGGACAGATGCATTATATGGGATTTGAAAGCTACTCCACGTTAGATTCGGATGAAGAATTGGAGCATTAATAGAACCGGTTGCATGAAGTCTCAACGCTGAGTTGTAATATGATGACCAAATCGTTGCGCTATATGTCATCGAAAGTCAGGAATCTGCCTCATTATGATGGGCTAACTGATGTTGATTTCTTTTTGGATTCATTTGAAAGAGAATACCAGAGAAACATCGTTTCCAGGCCTTGGACTAGGTACTGTGTGCTATGCCTGCAAGATGGTGGGGTACACACAAGGATAGTTTTAGTGATTGGCACGAATATAGGAGGATGATAAGGATATGTTTTGGGCAGCCAAAAGTATGGATGACACATAAGTATGATAGATGAGATGACCCGTGTGATCACCTAGCTAAATGGAATAAGGCTTATGGTATGGAGCTCCATCCTAAATGGGTGCACCTATTTTTTCATACCCTGGGCATCATACCAATGAATTGGTACTTGGAAACTGAGCTCTGCCATGGCACGGAGGAATGGGACATCCTGCACCAAGGATTTTTAATGACGTTCAACTTTGAGGATGGGTTTGATTGTATTGATGCAACGCTACAAGAGGTTAAAGTAGCTTTTGGCTTGTTTCCTGTAGTAAAACAGGGCATCCTGTAGTAGAACTAAGACATCCTTAAGTAGTACTATAGGAAACAACAATTTTCCTTGTTTTGTCCATATCTCCCAAATGGTAGAATGGATTGACCAGAAATTTTCTGAGCATGTTTCCACCATCCTTATGTACCTCTCCATAAAAAAATTGGTGAATGGATTCAGTTTAATTAGGCATGCTACCTCTGCGGTGAGTTCCTCGTGAACTGTTGCGAGGCACGGGATCTCAACAAGACCTTCCACTATGTGTGGATCTTGCTATGCATCGTGCTAGTAGCCTGGGAGCTACCCGAAGATAGCCAATTTCCCTTGGTCGCACTAGACTTGCTTGAGGCCACGGAGTACACTTCTCTATGGGCGACTAAGGATCCCAAGCAGATGAAGGGAAACAAGATCTTTTGGATCTTGATGGAGATGAATGTGCACATGGCCATCAACCGCAAGCCACAGTTGTCGCCTACTATCTTTGATAAATTATAGCCATGTGTAGATTTTAAGGTTGATTTCCACCATGTATCTATTAGGGCACGAAAGGATCCTGAGAAGAAGTGGCATGACTTGCCCTACTTAGCTACAAATGATGCGATTCAAGCAGTTATTGATAGCTCGCTGGAAAAATGGCACACTACCTCAGATTTAATGGTGGGATCCAACAAGATAGCCGCACAGGGGAAGAAGGGTGAATCCAAGCTCAAGATGGAGTAGTTGGCTAAGAAAAGGAGGAAAGAGGTTGAGGATAAGGCTAAGGAAGACCACACTGCCACACAGGAGATAGGTGGACAGACAGGAGGAGAGGAGTGTAGCTCTGACAAAGAGAAGTCACCCTCCCCAGAAGAAGAGGAAGAAGAGGACGATCTGATGGAACAAGGAGGAGCAGACTTGCAGACATCTTTGTTCCATATCAAACATCCAAGGGGATAAGAAAAAGTAGTGTTGTGGAAGAAGTCCAAGGCTAGCAAGACATCCATGGACCCGATCACCCTAATAGAGGGGAATTTGAATGCCATTGGGGATACTGTGCAAGATGCCACCGTGGAATTGTTGTAGTAGTAGTAGCGATAGGTGTTGGGGGCCATTCAGGTGAATCTATGAGAGTTGTATATTTGGACAACAGAGACCAGTGTGACATCCACCAGTTTGCCCATTGGTACTTCAGAAGCCACCAGGATGTTGCATGTAAAGGACTCCCAAGCCATAGTGCTGCCAGATGGGGCATTGACAATAGATACCAAAGCTAACAGGCTCACTGTTAGCTCACTCAAGGGAGTAGGGCTAAAATTGGCAACGCTTCCTAGCAAAGCACTCCACCCGCTACAGGTGGGGTGATCACGGAGCTGATGGCTCGCGAATAGCGTACTTTGAAAGTGATCAGTGAGTAGATCATTAGCAATGCTCAGATTTCCATACAAAAATATTCTTCCATCGCCACTACCATGACATGACCGATAAGAATAAGCGCATAGTCCAGGTCATGGAGGAAGCATTCTGAATAGTCCTAGAGTTGGCCATTCCTGTGGACGAGTTGGTAGATGTGCGCATTTGAAAACTCGCTATGGGGGTGCGTGACACCCGCATAGAATTGGCAAAGGTACAGTTGGAGCTGAACCTTCAAATTGCAGAATTGTAGTTGAGGGCCCAGTCTTCGACTCCACCAAAATTCAAGGAGCAGCATGAGACTACTATCACAGAGGTAATAGCCATAGTAGAAAGTGTAGTAGTGGACTACATAGTGTTTTTTGAATAGTCGTTCGACGTACTAACCAACCTAAAAGAAGACCCTATTGTGCAAAGGCTAGAAATTGAGGTGTGAGAGCTACAACAGTGCTACGATGAGGTGAAAGGGATAGTGCATACTATTTCCCTCACATAAAGACTCGCAAAGCTACAGGAGGCCAAGGAATTGAAGGATCATGTAGATGTAGTGCAACACAAATAGGTAGTGTTGAAGGCACGCTTGAAGCCTTGGTTGGATAAGGCCTACTTGATCATGGCCTCCATTGAAGGAAAGTTGGTTAGTCTTGATGAGACTCAGCAGAAGCTTCAGGCTGATAGTGCAGGGTCAGAAACATAGTAGTTGGTAGAGGAAATAAAGCAACCGACCGTGCAGTGCACTGCTGAGGTAATAGTTTTACAGGTTGAGTTGGAGGGTCTTTGCGACAAGATCTTCACACCTATATAGTGACTAGAGGGCAAGTCACCATGTTTTTGTTGGGGGCTTGTTGGGAACTGGTTCCCCCAAGAGCCAATTTTGGGGCTAAAAGCCCATGTTTTGGGGCAGAAGGCCCAAATTTTGTAATAAAGATGTAGTCTCCACATTTTGTGGTCACAGAGCACAAAGAGGTCAAAGGGTTGTTCGCCCTTATTTTGTATCATGTCAACTGTAAAGATCTACCCATGGTCTGTGGACCATGGGATTATCTATAATGGGAGTCTTAGAAGAGTTTAAGAGGGGTAGAAACAAGAAGAAGGATTTTGGGTAGGAAGTTCTAAGTGTTCTCGAGTCTTAGTGTAGGTAGAGGCTCTACAGCTGAGTGCGCAAAGGCCTAGGGTGGAAGTCTGCAACTGAGTGTGTGGACCCCTACAGCTGTGTGCGCAGGGCAGATAGTCTATACTAAACTTGAGATATCAATAAAGAGAGTTATTATGAAATTACTGTGTATTTTGTCTTTGTTTAATGTATCTGATTATATTGTGTTACGATTTGGGTTTACATTATAATGCTTATTTGATGCGCGAATGTATATGATTATATCTGTTAATTGAACACAAGAAAGAATAAAGGATTACACGAAGGTAATAGTAAATGCATGGTAGATTAGGTAACCCTTAGGATAACTTGGGAACTTATACAGTAACTCAATCACAAGGGAATGTAAGTGTCTAAACCTTGGGTTAGGGTTGTGCAAAGATCAGTTGAGTACCTTCGAACAGGTACTGGAGGATGGAAGAGAAGGAACATTGATAAGCCCTAAAGGCTTATCGATCTACACAAAAGCATGATCAAGAGGTATAGACTAACATCATGACCATCTCAGGGTGCGAAAACTTGGTTCCTTCATCCCCCCATACTACTTCAGGTGAGACTTCGGTCCACGCTCCGCGGGCTGGTGCCGAAAGGGCTAGTAGTGTAGGAATTTGCTTGGCTGACTAACACTGAACTTGGGTTAGGGCCCATTAAGCCAACAATGGTGAAATCTGTTACCATGACATCTACTGTAGCAACTGCTTCCTTGACAACTGCCTCGCGCTGCTCTCTGACCTATGGTGGAGTTGAAGGTTGGGTCTTCAACTCAAGCTCTGTGATCTTAAGGTTTAGCTCAAATTAAACCTTGGCTAGCTCTGTCTTTGCATCACACACACTTACAACAAGCTTCCAAATTTTGATCTCCACCAACGCTTCCTCTTTATGCAGCTCCAAAATAGTTTTTCATGCTTCAGTGACTATTGTCACGGTGTGCTCATTCTTTTGATACACCTTCTTCCATGTGTAAATTGTTGAAGTCTTCTCGACAAACAGCTATGCATTGTTTACCTTTTGTTCATTGATCACAATAAGTACGCGTTGCTCTCGAGCCTGAAGTTCTCCAATCACACCTGCTTGCAAGGTGTGAAGGGATTCACTTGGAAGCGTGGACAAGTTCAACCAAACCTTCTTGAGAGCACTAATAGTAGCCCTATCAGCTTCCACTTATGTAGTCAAAGCTCCATTGAATAGTGCGACGGCCTGGGGATCTAAGGAGTGGACCATCTCCGCTGCTTCATAGGTGCCTAGTGCCCAACTAGTAAAGGTCATGTTGCCCCGCTAGACACCGGTCTATAGTTGAGTAGTTTGGATCTGCAACTCGCGTAAACTCATTTGAATGGCAACCAATGCTTGCTTCTATTGTTGCTCAAACTACTATAGCATCTCCATGGTTACATCCCGTACTTTATCTTCAGTGTCATCCAAGTCACCTTATGTCAAGGTGATCGAGTCGAGTAATGATTTATTGGCCTTAGACTTCTTCTACGACCCTTCCTTTTCTACTCTCAAGTGCACTTTATCGGAATAGAGTACTCTCCAGGTCTCCACCACCCTATTCCGATTGCTGCTAGTCATCCTCTGTCTGGGGTGAAGGGGACCTCTGACTTTTGTCAGGGTCGTGCTCTTCCTCCCCTTCCTTCTTTGTGGCCTTCTTCTTTGCAACGCGCTCTGCTCTGGATTTTTCCTCAGCCTCCTTTTTCCTCCTGTCAGCAAATTACTGCATCTTCAACCAAGCCTCTTCCTTCTTTTGCTTTCCTTTGGACTTACTGGACCCAACTGAAAAATCTTAGGCCGTGCGACACTCTGTTGGCCAACACTCAAGAACCACTATGATTGCATCGTTTGTCGCAAGGTATGGGAGATCATACCACTTCTGCTTAGGGTCCTTTTGTACCGCATGGAGACACAGTGGAAGTCTACTTTGAACTCCACATAGCTCGACAACTGCTTGAAGAAAGTTGGTGATAGACGTGGCTTGTGGTTTATCACGATGTGGATGCTTTCTTCCATCAGCACCCAAAATATCTTACTATCCTTGACCCTCTTATGGTCCTTTGTGGCATAGAATGAAGCGAACTTCGCTACTTCCGGTAGATATTATGCAATCAGAGAAAACTGATTGTCCTCCGGTAATTCTTGCACAACCAGTACGATTGATAGCAGAAGCCATGCATAATGGAAGGTCTTACTCTAGTCTTGTTCTTCTTTTCAATTTGCGAGGAAATCATTGCAGAGGTACCGTGCCCAATTGAATTGTACACCCTCCATGCACTGGGCTGCTAATGACACAACTAGAGCCGACACTTCATCTGCACGACACTTTCTCATTATTTTCCTAGCCAGGATTTGGGTGGCTACCTTAACCGCGAGGTCGGTTATGCTGGAAATTGAGAAGCTACATAGCTTCTTGACAAGCTTAAACTTGTCCTTCATTCTCTCGGCGAGGTCTCACTCACCCGTCTTTCCACCAAATTCCTTGGCTAGATTCATCCTTGAGTGCGGTAGTCATGCGGTCTTATGGATCAGCATATTAGTGATTGGTATCAGTTCTCCTAACCATAGGCACCCATCATGCACCAAGGAAAAAAATTGTTTGATCACTATCAAATTTATGGGCATGCGGTTGTAATGTGGTACCCATAGCAGGTTCAACAGTCCTACCTTGTCCACCCCTTTAATCCATTGTCTCGGCTCCAGCGCGGTGACACCAGAGTATTTATAAAAGATGCGGTTCATAAATGTATCAGTTGCCAAGTGGGGGAATCGCTCAGTATTCACCAAGTCCTAATCCTCTAACTTTAGATATGGCACGTGCGCCAAGCGTAAACCTTCGAATATGATCTAGTTTGGCAGCAACGGTGTGTTAAGTAAAAAAAATTCTCTCATCTGGGTCCTTCAGGAACTTCACCTTGCCTTGGCATGGAGGGATGTATTCTGGTAACTTGGAAATAGGGTCTACCCCCTTAATATCGATTTCCTCTATGCCGATACCAGTGTCTTCCATGCCCTCATCAGATTCTAGGTCTACCACCTTGCCTTTCTCCTGCACGATAGGCTTCTCTTTCTTCTAGTGCTTTCTTGGCGACTCGCGAACTGGCTATGTCACTTTCCGCTTGTCTTTCTTTGTCTTAGGCCCCTATTTTGGTGTCGTAGGACAGCTTGGGAAACCTCGATGACTTTGGTACTTCTATGGGAACTTCTACACTTACTACCTTAGGGCCAGCTCCCTTAGAGGCAATTGATCCTCCAACACTTGCGGTCTCCATGGGCGCCAACATGAGGCTAGTAAGAAGCTCCTGGGTTACTTTAGGAAATATTTCAAACACTGAGCTGGCCACCAAAGCCTCAAAACTCTTAGGGTTTATGTGAAACTGATAGCTCAACACCTCAATTCTCAAAATCAAAAGTGTTTTTTCATTGGGCAGCCATCTGTAATTTATAGGAAAATTCAAATTCAAATCTAACCATTCCCCCCAAAATTCATTCTTAAATGCTAGGTTTGTGGAATATTTTCAAAAATATCACATTTAAATTCGTCCTTAAATGCCCCCCCCCCCACTCCCCCCCACTCCTCTTAGCATTTTATCACTGTCAAATCATGAATGGAGACCATAATGGTCACTTTTAAGCTGCGCTATAATGGTCTCCTCCTATAGCACAGTTCCCCTCACGCGTCTGTTGATGTTGTGATGATCCTCCTTTTTGTGTAATCCCCCTTTCATGTAGCTTTACACTCTGGGTAGTGTATTTTATGGTCCCATGCCTCCTTTCAGCTTCCTAGAGCGCTAAGACTATGGTTCCATCATATAGTCATCTAGCCAGATCCCTGGTGTATGGCTTCAATTGGATGTCATTTACCTTCCCTGGAAATGGATCTCCATTCAAATTCACGAGTTGAACTGTTCCACCACTATTAATCTCATTGATGAAATTGGGTCCCAGCCAATGCATTTGAAATTTTCGTAGAAATTTATCAAACTTGCTCTCATATAATAACACTAAATCATTTATCTTGAAGGTGTGTAGTTTGATGTGCCGATCGTGCCATGCCTTGTCACGCTCCTTTTGAACATGCTGATGCAATCCAGCCAAACATCTATCCTCTTCCATCTCTGTCAGCTGCGCGAGCCTCTCTTCCAGGGCTCCATAATCTACCATTCCTATGAATACTGCTATGTGCAGACTAGGCACAATGTACTCCACCACATCATAGCTTCTATGCCATAAACTATCTTGAAAGGTGTTTGTCCAGTCAACTTTTTGCAAGTCATTTTGTATGGCCATAGCACCGTGATTATGTGCAAATCCCAGTCATTTATTTGTGAATTGAAAACCTTTGTTAGCATGTTCTCCAATATCTTATTAAATGATTCAACCATACCATTAGCCTTCAGGTGATACAATGTACTCTTTTGGTGATAAACTTGGAATTCCTCCATCAACGCACTGATTGTCTCATTAAGGAAATGCGTATCGAGATCACTCATCAAAATTTTTGGGAAACCAAACCTAGTCAGTATATACTCAAAGATGAACTTTGCTATTGTTGCCTTGGTATAGTCCTTCACAAGTTGTTCCTCTGCCCATCTAGTCAAATACTCAGTCACGGTGATTATATATCGCGCACTTGTCTTCTTTTATAGAGGTTGAATTGGTCCTACAAAATCAATCACCCACTTCTCAAATGGCTGTAATGACAGCTGCAGATTCAGAGGTAGCTCATCCCTCCGTGATGGCTTGCCTGTCCTCTGACATGCATCACATGCATTTCAATAAGCCTTGGAATCCTTATGCAACATTGGCCACCACAACCTAGCATGTAAAATATTCTGCGTTGTTTCTTTTCCTATGTAATTTCCTACGGCAGCTCCTCCATGAGCTTCAGTGAAGATGCTGCTTCATTCAAACTCAGGAACATAACGTCGCAGTATTTCATTCAAGCCCATTTTATATAAGTGCCCTGAAATGATAGAAAATTATGCTGCGCGCAAACCAACTCCTTTTGTTGACTAGTATACCCCTCTGGAGCCATTCCTGTTGTCAGGAAATGTATGATATCTACAAAGTGATTGTCCATGACACACACTTCAAAGAGCTATGCGTTAGGCAGTCCTTCCTCCAAAGTAGTAGGATCCTCTCTTGTTTCAATGCGCGACAGATGATCCAGTCTGGCATTCAATCGTCCTAGCTTCACAATAACTTTGAAATCATATTCCTGAAACAGAAGCAACCATCTACATATATTCTCCCCCCAACACAGGCTTGTTAACCAAGTACTTCAATGTAGAATGGTTTGTATACATCTTAAAGTGTCCACCTAGCAGGTAGTGTCTAAACTTATGGAGTGCGTCAACCATAGCCAAACCTTTGAGTTCTGTCGTTGAATAGTTCTTCTCAACTTTAGAAAACTTTCTACTCGCAAACGCTATAGGGTGATCCAACTCTCCCTCACTGGCCTATGTCACTACTACCCCGAGCACAATGCATGATGCATCCACATGCACATGAAATTCCTTCTTCCAATCTGGGAAGACTAGGATTAGCACAGTGGCCATCTTTTCCTTTAACACATCTAAGCTTTGTTGACATTCTTCATTCCAAAAGAATGTAGCATCCTTCTTTAGCAACTTCTCCATCGGTGCGGTAATCTAGGCTTAACTCTTAATGAACTTTCTATAGTATCCCGTATGCCCCAACGTTGCACGCAGCTGTTTCACACTTCTTGGTGCCTCTAAGTTAATTATTACTACTATCTTAGCTGGGTTGACCATTAATCCTTGTCTTCACACAACATGGCCCAAAAAGATTCTGAAAGGAATACAAAACAAACATTTCTTCAAATTGAGCATGATATGATACCTCCGGCATGTATCCAACATCAATCGTAGGCTAGCTACATGGCGTTTCACTAGACCAAACATCATCCAATCATCAAAGTATACCCCCATAAACTTGTGAATGAAGTCCCTAAACACCGCGATGACTACACGCGAAAAGATCGCCGACACATTCTTCAGTCGAAAAGACATTACGGTATACTAAAAGCACTCCCACTCCATGGTGAAGGTCATCTTACTTCTATCCTCTACCGTAATCTTGATTTTATGGTACCTTGAGAACCCATCCGTGAATGAATATGGTTCCTGTCCTCCTACATTATCCAACACTTCATTGGTGAACGGAGTTGGAAAGGGATCATGTACGCAGGCATCATTCAACTTCCTGAGATCTATGCATATCCTTATTTCATCCTTCTGCTTCTTTTGCTGAACTACTATTAGGTTCACCCAATCAGACTCTTCTATTGGTTCAATAATACCTACTGCAAGCATTTTATCCAACTCTAAGTGGACCCTTTCTTTATACTTCAGATTGAGGCGGTAAGGCCTCTGCTTGATCAGCTTTGCATCCAGTTTCAATGTAATTTTCATAAATCCCAGGTCCCCTATTATCCCTTTCAACTCTAAAACTTTTTAGGGAACAAGTCTTGATATTCATGGAGAAATTCAACAACCTTATCTACTATTGCATCATCCTACTAGTCACCAATATTTGCAAATTTTGGCTCCACCTCTGTTCCAATTTTCACTTGTCTTTTTTTTAGCGGCGCGGTGATATCTAGATTTTCAATTTGCAATACTTCAATTTCACTGTGACCTTCAGTCTATGGGATATTAATGTTCCTTAGATCCTCGTCCTCTTCTTCAACAGTCACATTGTAGCACTCTAGCGCGTGGCGCAACTGGGTGGTCCAATACGGTTGAATTAAGTCCAATGGATCCTGCAGTGCTCTAAAGATTGCTACCTTGACTTCCTACAATGTCTCATCAATACTTTCAAACCCATCCTCAAAGCTAAATGTCATCAAGAATCCATGTTGCAAAACGTCCCATTCTTCAGTGCCATGACGAAGCTTTGTTTCCAAGTACCAGTACATCGGTATTACATCCAAAGTATGAAAAAACAGATGCACCCATTCAGGCTGAGGCTCTACTCCATAAACCTTAGTCCATTTGGCCAGGTGATTGCGCGGACCATCCCTTCCATCATATTTCTCTGTTAGCCACACTTGTGGGTGACCAAACCGTAATCTCATCATCTTTCTCTACATGCGCCAATCATCAAAACCGTCTTTGTGCGTACCCCACCATCTTACAAGCATAGTGCACAGTGCCCACTCTAAGGCCTGGAAGCGATGCTTCTCTGGCACTTCCCTTTCAAATTCATCCAAAAATTTATCGACATCTGTTAAACCATCATAATAGGGCAAACTCCTTACCTCCAATGATACACAACATAAAGACTTTGTCATCATATTACAACACAACGTAGATACTGCATGCAGTTGATTCTGCTAATGCTCCAACTCCTCATTTGAATCTAATGTGCAGGAACTTTCGTGGTCCTAGGAAATGCATCCATCCACTATCAAATTCATCTAATGCTAATACCATGTAATTATCTTATAAATCTAGTCCAAATCATCATCGCTTTCATAATCGCAGACCGGTTCAGTATAGCATGGTCATTCTACAGGGTCCAAGGGCGCTACTACGCCGAGAGATTTCTTCTCAAATATCATCTTCCACTTATTCAAATTGATTACCCCATTCATGTCAGTAGCCCAATCAATCCCAAGGAGCACAGGGTAGGGATTGTTGTCATCCACAATCTCTATTACTTCAAAATCATCCAATGCACTCATGCCCTCAATATCAACTATCACTCCTCGCAATCTTCTCATGGGGATGATTTTTTGTTGATTTTCTATTCTTAACTAAATTGGAGACCACTGCAATGTAGGTCTCCCCATCCTCTCCCATGTCTTTTGAGGCAAAACATTCGCGTCTGACCCTAGATCTAAAATAACTTGATCCATCTCATATTATCCTATCTGCGCAGTGAACCTCATCTCACACCCTTGCCTTATGCTTACCAATATTCCTAACTGCATGCAGTCCATCATGAGCGTTTTATTTTATCGCACACTTATTTATCAACTCCTGTAGTCCTTTCATATCCTTGCTATCAAGCAACAACTTCATATAGGTCTCCAAGAAAGTAGTAAGCATGGAAGGGTCCATCTCTTCAGCTGGCTTATCCTGATTTCCTGAGGTAGAGGCCTTAATGAAGCTCTTATTTTCTTTCATAAACGTTTCCCTTATGTGCTTTAGATCAAACCCCAATCTCCTTTTCTGGCACTTTGCGGACCCATTCACCCTCTTCAAGCTACTTCCCTATCTTCTCCAGTCGTCATTCCACTCCACAGTGCAATATTTACCTTAGGATCCTCCTCATGGAGCTCAACCCTCATCATCTATAGGTTCTAAGTCGGCTGCTAAAGATACACCCTCTTTGCGCATATCTTAGCTAATAATACAGGGAATCCTCTGTCGCATGGTCAAAATGAGTAGAATATCAACATGAAAGATGTGTTAGTTTGATGCAATCTTGTGTGTAGTGTCTTGGTCCTCCACAATTGCAACAAATGATTTGTCCCTTTCCTCTACTTGGTCCTCCTCCACCACAGCCTTGTATGCGCCCTTGATATTTGCCTCATGCTCCCCCAACACCTTGGTCTAGAGGCTAGGTTTCTTCTTTCACTCTATATGCAAGCATTCTATCCATCATTAGCTCATAACTATGGAAATTATGCTCATCATGACCCACCAATTAACAAAACTTGTAGAAGAGCTATTGTGGTGTCTATACAAATTTCTACAGCAAATGGAAATTGTTTGTCACATGTTTTCTAGCTACCTGACAGATAGCACACCATAGCGCGGGCCCTATACTTGGCCCTGCTTGAGCTTCTGGCCTCAAAGGCATCCTCCCCCCTGCTGCAACATAATTCGCGAAGACTGGAAAATGATCTTTGTCATGCCCCTGACTTTTTCACTTCAGGAACCAAACTTCTTCGACACCTCTGGTCGAACTGTTCTATCTTTCTTCAGACTCTAAAATTCTAGGCATAGGTTTTGCAACTACACGTGTATTTGTTGAACCCCTATATTATCATCTTTCATCAGTGTCTCGTGAAATCTCATTGCAATATCCATGGATTCGGCCTGGGTTTCAATCTTTTTTTGTGACAAGCAACCCTTAGATGAGGTAGGAGTTAAGCCACAAACCATTCGTGGTGCTGCTCATCTGTAAGATTCATGTTGGCTTCAAGGATTGTGCACTTAAACCTCTGATCCAAATCCCAGGGTGTCTTCCCTATGCTTCGTCATGAACTCCTTGAATCCCACAATTGATTGAGCTTCACATTTGAGCTTGCTAAATTCCTTATTCAGCACGGTCTGAATGTCTGCTTATCAAGCCACCGGATTATCAATGCAGTAATTAATGTACCATGTTAGGGCATGTTCGTGCCAAGCAGTAACCAAAATTTCTTTCTTCATCTGATCATCTGTAATACCCTGAGCTTCCCTATAGCCTTCGCGACGAACCAAAATTGGTCCAGGTCCTCAGTTCCCGACCCCTTGAATATAGGTAATTTTACTGAATTTTCCATATTGGATGGTGGTAGAGGTATGTGTGAATACGTACGAAGTGGAGGTGAAGATGGAGGTGGTGTGGGTGGATGGGGTATTAGCAGGAACCCTTGTCTTATCAACTGAACAATGCTCGTCAAAAAAACCTGCGTTGCTTCCTCGTCGTCACTCAGAGGAGGTCCAATCAACGGGCTATATTCAGGGGTTGTTTTCCCTCTATCCCTAAAGATATTTCCATTTTGTGTAGCTCCAAACATCAAGGTAGCTGCATAACCCGCTTTTCACACAAGACAATCTTAATCCAAGTATTTAAAGACCTTAAATACTTACCTTGTGGTCCCTTGAAGAAGCGGCGCTCTCCTTCGCTATAATTGATCGAAGTATCGACCACGAACTCTGTCACGAATCATCCTATGATACGATTGAGCCAATGATTGACAATGCATGCGCTCTTATCTTCAGAGGCTTCTAATCTCCGCACTAACTCTAGGGTCCAGGCTATTGGACCGCCAAGCCTCCACCTTCCTTGATCATTTTCCAATTTCGCGATCCACTCATATAATTTGACCGAGAAGGAACAAAAGAAGATTTTGTGTACATACATGTACACATATCTGTCCAACCACTGTTCTTTCGTCAATTGCAGATTCTTGTTTTCTTGCACCGCGAATTCACGGACCTTTATATCCAACCAACCTTCGATCTCCTTCTTAGTTGGATTCCAGTGATGCGACATCACACATCTCTTTATGTAGATATCAGTCCCAGCAAAGGAACCATTTGTTGGCTTGATGGGCCCTGACCTAGGTTCAACGTTAATTAGCCAAGAAAATCCCTACACTACTAGCCTTTTCAGCATTAATCCATGGAGTGCGGACTAAAGACTCACCCGAAGTAGTATGGGGGGATGCAAGAACCAAGTTTCTGCACTGAGAGATGGTAGTGATTACATTTTATACCCTAAACCTTCCTTCATGCAAGTCAATAAACCTTTTAGGGCTTATAGATATACTCCTCTTAGTTGTCCTTTAAACCTCTGCAAAGGTCTACGACTATCCTTTGTGTACCCTAGATAGGCAGATCAGACACTTATGTGCCTCTATAACTACTCTTACTTCCATAATCACCCAGATTTGCTTAAGTAGATGATAACTTCAACATGCATTAAGATGATCTTTACGTAAACATATATTCTTACTTGTGTTCATATAATAAATAAAAACATATGGATTCACACATCAATACAACATTAAAACATAAATCCAATATTCATCATAACATAATCATATGCATTTATAAAAGAAGTAAAATAGATCATATAGAGATAATTCCAGAATAATACTCTTTATTGATGCTTCAGATCTTCTTTACATACTCTAACTACCCTGCACACATAGCTGTAGGGGTCTACACACTCAGTCACGGACTTCTACCCTAGGCCTATGCACACACAACTGCAGAGCCTCTTTCCTATGCTAAGATTCTTCACTCTTAGCTCTCACAATCCCATTACATCAATGACTCCAAAACATCTCAAGACTGAACTACCTTAGACTCTTCTAAGGCTTCCCTTTTTATACAATCCCATGGTTCGCGGACCATGGGTAGATCTCCTAAAGCTAACATGACTTACATAAAGTAAGGGCAGAAACTATTTATGACACTTCACATCTTTGCACTCCGTGACAACAAAATGTGGAGGCTTTACACTTCTTATACAAAATCTTGGGCTTTCTGCCCCAAAACATGGGTTTTTAACCCCAAAATTGACCTTAGGGGAACCGTTCCCAACACTCATCATCTTGATGCATTGAAGCCTGTGATTCGACCTGTTTGTGGTAAGGCATGAGGTAGGTGTTCTGTTCCAACTCCTGCTACTCCATGTTTGCATCCAACTGTTGAAGTTCTTGTTCTATCTCACAAGCGAGGTCTTTCCCCTGTGATGATTCACCCTATTCACCAGATGCCAGCTACTCAGGTGAATAAACTACTTGTACGGGTGTTGCTTCATCTATTTTCACATGTTGCGCCCCCTGCTGTATCTATTGTTGCTCTTCCTTCTCTTGTTTGTGCAACTCTTGTTCCTTTCATAGTTTCTCCCTTAGCTCATGAAACTCCTTCTATGCTTCTTCCATTCTTTTCTTATCCCTCTGCCTTTGTGTGATTCTCTTGTTGCGATGGTGCTTATTTTCCTCTATAGCCATAGTTGATTGCTTTACAAGTGGATCTGCTCAAAACTTGCAACTTTTCTTCTCCTCCATGTGATCAACAATCTTCCTCTTACCTTTGCTGCACACTGGTATGCTTACCTCTGCTATTGCTATTGCTACTCCTACTGCTGCTGCTCTCCGTGATGTTGCTTCATGTTGCTTCTCTAACCACTCCACAACCAAGCCGAACTGTTCATTGGTTCTGGAGAAACTGTAGCAATATCTCCATGGGTCCTCCTCAGTGCAATGATAAGCCCCATGGATCCAGTTGAACTAAAATCTCGTGCAATGATCATTCACAATACAATGTGGGTCATTCGGATTGTAGCTTCGGAGGACGAATGGGTACTTCTTCATCATTTCTACTTTGACATCCACTTCCTTTATACTCTGCATCTCATATAACCCAATCTACAACAGGAAAGTGGGCCAAGGTGCCTTCTTCTTCCGATGCAGTCTAGCTGTCAATCCTACCAAGATGTGATATGCTACTTACTGCATGACAAGTATGTCCAAGGAAAACTTCGGTAGAACATGCAGAGGCTTCTCTGTGCTGAACATTCGGATGAAGGTATCGATCGGTGAGGCATACCGATCAGCAATGCCTATCAATGACTCCATTGCTTCCTTTGACATGCAGGGTGGATCCTGTTTGAATATCATCTTGTACACTAGGGTGACAAAATGATCAAACAACTGTGTGATTACTCCTTTGAAGCTGCATTTGGACAAAAAATTGAAATATGTGTTTGTAGTAGTCTCTGAAAGTGACCATGCCCACTCCAAACCCTGGAACTCCTTTCAGGGATAGACTGCATCTAAGATGTATGCAGACATGTAAATCTATGCATGCATACCTCCGGGTGACTGTCGAGCCTTCGTTACTTGTTCCTTCAGCTGATGAGCCAGTATGCTGGACCAGTTACATGGTTTTCCTTCTCCAGCCACTTGGTCCAGTGCGATCACACAACTCTGTGGGAAGGTTTCTTAGCCATACAGTCGAAAAGAAAATATGACCATGTTTTGGTAATCCTTCCTCAGTATCTTTGTCTTGTAGATCTGGTTGGGTGTCAACCTGAATCAAGCTAGCTCCTTTACCCAGTTCTTTAGAATGTCTCTAGAGTTAGCACTACTATTGGGTAAGCTGAATGGAGTCTTCATGACAATCACAAGCTCTAACATCTTATCCATATCATCATAATCTCGTGCCCAGAAGGTCGCAAGCTTCGTCCCACTAACACTGCTCAAGGTCATCGACTCGGGATTAGTGTGAGAGACGATCCAGCGTATCATGTTCACGCATGGTAATGCGGGGTATATGCATGAAATCCAATAAAATCCAGACTTCTGAATGTTCATGTACACCTAGTGGTCTTCGAGGCCTTCCTCAAAAGTGCCTGCAAATGTTTCATTGACCTCTTTCCACTTCAGTTTGATGTCCTTATCTAGATACAACTTTGTATATTCATAGATCGACAGACCACAGGACACTTGCTCAACTACTGCTCCAACTCCATTTCCATTAGTGTCCTGTGATAATGTTCTCTTAGAATCCATTGAGATGGATGAACAACTGAAAGATCTAGAGACAATAAACATGCATGGAAAGAAATCAATTAGTGAAAACCAAAGAAAATTTTGGGAATGACACAACACATACCTAGGAAACTAATGGGCAAGATTGCAGAATTTCTTTTGGGAGGCTGGGTGACTGGCTGCCAGAATTGCGTAAAAGTAAATTTGGGTTGTATGGGAGGAAAGAATGGTTATTTGACTTGTGCAATGTGCAATCTATCCTAGCTTCTTTCTGCTAGGATTGTACAATGCATAATTCCAGCTGGAAATGATTGTAGTCTCAGGGATTGCATTGCGCAATTTTATGGGCCAACAGTCACTATCCCTTAGAAATGTACAAAACAGTCTTGGAGGATAGTACTGGTAAAAAATGTGCATTCCAGGAGAGGAAGATAGAGCCTTCCTTTCCCAGATTGCGTAATGTTGTCTCAGTGAAGGCAGAGTCCTGACCAAGATTGGCCTCACTTGTCGATAGGCAACTGAAAGAAAATATGACAGCGAATGCATGGCGACACTAAGTAATAGCATAAGTGATTGATAATTCATGAAAACATGAATGAAATATTTAGCATATAGATCAACATGCATGTGGGTGAAGTGATTTGTTGAATCGATGACCATTTGTGCAAAACAGATTCATGCATGCGACAGCAGTGAGATAGCAACAAAAACTGAAACAGAGCTAGGAAAAGCTAGTATACATGTAAAAGACAACAAGTGTTCAAAGAAATCAAGAAAACAACACTCACACAATCGAATACACAAAAAGCAACAAAAATGCTAAAAAAAGACAAGTTGAGGCCACTTACCCATGAATAGATGGGCCAGATGTGTCGAAGAGTCCTAGATGTGCTATAGGATGTTAGAGCTCCAAGATCGATGTGAAATAATGAGCTCTGATGTGTCAAATAAATAATTTTAAGCTCATGATGCGCATGCCACAAATCAAGGAAAAAGCGACACTTGGAGGAGAGTTTCTAAAAAAACGTTGCATGTAATCTCTAGTTGCTAAAAATAGCTCCCTGAATCATGGGATGCCTTTTCATGTTGGCTTTTTCTATTCCTAGAAAAAGTAAGCCATGCATGGAAGTCAAGTTTCCTTAATCCCGGGTGGAACTTCTCAACCAAACTTCTCATGATTGAAGCTGCTCAACTGTGAGAGAAAAATGTACATTTTTGGATGGGAGCTGGGCTGGCTACCTAGGAGATTTGTGCAATTTATGGGTAAAGAAATTGACTACTGCCTAGATTTATGCAAATTCTGGGCTGAGTAGTCCTTCTAGGGAAAATTGTGCAATTTTCACTGGGAGTGCTGACTGGCAGAATTGCGCAATTTTGGAGCCCAATAGGCTGCCAGACACGATTGCATAAATTCTAGAGGGAAGGCTAGTTTCCCTCCAATAATGCACAATTTCTTGGGGAAGATGCTCAACCTGCAGCTATACCAAGTCAAGGTGAATACACTGTGAGGGGAATGCATCGAGTTGTGATTGACAGGCTGTCTTTGTGGAAGAAAAACATTGAAGCTTGTGTACTTGACAAAGCAAGACAAGGTGTTGTCAAAGGTTGGTAGGGAGGCTCCAAAATGAAGCTAAGGAAAATTTTTGGAGAGTGGTTGTAGCCACTACAACACTTGGCGACACACTAGTATAATTACAGCTCTCTGAATGGACCTTGTTCATGAAAAGCAAGTCTAACACCTCGGGAAGTATTGTTCAACTCTCAGCTCATCTTGGCTTCACACTAGCTTGATTGTAATATGTAGCATCTGCCAAGATCTTGGTCGATTGACACACATTCCAAGCGAAGGCAACATAGTTGTTTCGATTGGGGTTGAGGGGTATATTGGTGCACAAGCAGTATAGTCATTAGAGTCTTAGTTCGTCTCTGGTGTTGCTCCGCTTCTAGTAGGCCTGGACAGTACCCTGGCGGAGTCACATAGGAACACAAGCATGGCTATGCTGCTAGCGAGCCTGGTTAGTACCCCGACAGAGTTACTTGCATCACCTCCCTGTGCAGGAATCCTTTCTCTTCTTTCGCCTTATTCATTTTTCATTTTGACTTTTTTGACTTTTTCATTTTTTCATTTCTTCAACTGTGAATAACACTTACTCATTTCAAAGGTGGAAGAGGGATCCCAACTTATTGAGAGCAGAAGAGTTTGTTCTAGTAGAGAAGTAGTTTATTACATCTCTGACGTGCCTGTTAAGGTATTCCCCCTCACCTTACTCTACTTAACTGAGCTAACAAGGGTTAACCCAAAAACAACTGACTGGAGAAGGTGACACTAATTAGCATGCGAGCATTGTGTTTTCACCAAGGTTCACTTCGAATAGTCCAGATTTTCCTTTGACGTATCATGGATTAAAAGCAACAAGCTCTTCATATAGAGGCAAGATGATAGATAACCAAGTAGTTATAGTTGTACAAGCCCTCTTGTACTTCACCCAACTTGTTTCAGGAGTCATACATAGTTTCATGTGAAACTAACCTACAAATGAAACAAACGAACTAAACGAAACAAGTGAACAAACAAAAAACAAGAAAAGCAAGAGAAAAAGCAAAAGTGAAAGAAAAGAAAGTAAGCACATAAGCAAGTAGACAAACAAACAAACAAACAAAGCGAGTAAGAAAACAAGCATGCAAGAAAACTAACTGAAAGCAAACACTACTCCTGCTCTTACACTAATGGTGCATGGGCACGATCACGTGAAGTGATATTTCCAATGCAGCCATCGGTGCATTGGATGACCCATGTTGGTGAAGGCTTGGTCTGCGAGCAACCCAGTTGTACGAACCAACAAGGAAGAAAGATAGAACAATGAAGACAACCATGCTTCGTGTTTCAAAGTGACCACAGGACATAAGTGAGTACAAGTGCATGATGAGGAGTTTGTGGACTTATCATAGTGTTGTGTCACACTACATGAAACTTTGGAGCATAAGCACACTCTTGACTATGACATACAAGCAAAAGAAAGAAACAATGACAACTTGCGTCTCAAATGAGTGCTTGCAACACAAGATTCCTCCAATGCATGAGCGATGGGATCATCCATTTCGAGTGGAGGAAGTATGACCTGCGTGTGAGGTGGTCTTCCATGCATACAGATGAGTGATGAGGAGCCTTGGGTGATTGAACAGTTTCATAATCGGAAGTGAGACTAGCCCCAAGAGAGCGAGGGACTTACATAACCATCAGCTTGGGCTGAAGTGCCTCGACAGTCTTGGGTGTTTCAACTTCTTCATCAGATAGATCATCATAAATCGATGGCTTCGAAAGATCAATTGCAATAGAGGCATGATCGTGATGAAATATGGAAACAAATGGATCATGATTGTCGTTATTAGAAAAATCAGTGATTGCATCAAAATCCTCATGATCAGACGAATCAAATAGAGGGGTAGATGAAAAGTGGACAAACTCATCCTCTGTGTTCCCAGAAAAGATAGAAGAAATATCAAGCAGATTTTCAATGAATAAATTATCCTCTCCATTATCGAATGATGGACCAACATCCAGCGAGTCCTGTGAGTGATCAAAAATGGGTGCATCTGTGGATGAAGACACACATGCAAAATCATGGATGTCAGGTTCACCAAACATGTTAGGAAAGAACGGAGGGGGATCAGATGAAAGGGAGTCATCCTTCATCAAGTGTTGATGCTCAATCTCCCACTCATACTCCTCGTGAATGACATTGCATTTTGGTTGTGCAACACCAAATCCAATAGTGGCTTGTTCCTCATTCAAAAAAAGTGAAGGGTCCGGAATGGCCAAACACAAGACAGTACCATTCGGAGGAACACCCAAGCATGAAGACAGAGGTCATAGAACATAATGCATTTGAGAACTCGAAGGATTCACAACCAAATCTATGTGAAAATTGATTGAAGTGATGTTGGGAGGATGTGAAAGATGAACGAGTGTGTGAGCATGATCCTCAACATCACTCGGCAGTGGTGGAGCTGTTGAATGAGGGGAAGGTAGATAGTCAGTCGAGACACTGACCGCATCCACATGAGATTGCATAGCTCCCTCACTGAAAAATGTTGAGTGAGGCTTGATCTCAAGCTTCTTCTTGGGACAGGAATATTTCTTAAGGAAATACTTGAGCTGGTCCCAAATATAGGTGAATTTCATTTGGCTCCTCAGAGCTTGAAACTGCAAGTCACGGAAGTGCTTCCAAAAATCTATAACCGATTCATGCAGAGCCTTCCATTGCCATAACAAATTTCGGTCAAGGTAGTTTGGATCAAAATGATAGAAAGTGTCTTCATTGAGATCAAAAAAGTGCTCAAGTGAGTGCACACTATCAGCTGGTAGGCTGAGCAACCATCAACATGGAGATTCATGAAGTGTGTGTGCAAGTAGCAAGCTGCCCTGTTCATGAAAACACCCATCTTCCTCATGAAGCATGGAAAGAAAGGCATGTAAGTACTCAGGCTAGGTCACTTTTCCTTCACCATCATATGTGTAAGTGGACAAGAGATCAAAAAACACCCACGTGATGGAGACATCTTCACGATTCGAGAAACATCACGGATGGATAAGAGTGAAAGAATCCATGAAAGGTATGAAAAGGTTCAAAATTGGATGAGAGGACATAGCTTGTCACTAGGCCCTCCTTCTAGCACTAGAAATGTTGATGGTGCCAGACCCGCCAACATGTTAGAAGATCTCCTCGGTAAGAAGTCCCAATTAGACCTCAGATCATTTGGTTTAGGAGTCATAGGAGTGGGTGGTATGGTAATGCCTTGACCGTGATTTCACACAGAGGCAAGTAAGATAACTCTGTTAGTAGCAAGGGTGTGACCATTGCAGTGAGTCAAGGAAGGTGCATAAGAGGTTCTAACACTAGTGGGTTGAGATGAGTGCACCCCTTGGCAACCTGTAACAGTACTCGGATGGGAAGGGAACACATGAGAAAAGATGCATCACAAGTTGGAAAGAAAGTCAGCTAAAAATCCAAAGTGATGGTTAACTAATCAACACATTCCAGAAATATTCATACATGCTCATACAGAACAGTCCATACATGTGTGCATAAGGAAGAAAATACATATGCCATTTAGAGTAAACAAGACAATAGGAATACAATACAACATATGCATGAAATGTGATAGCTCTTATTATATAAAGAAGTGTAAGTTCCAGTCATACAATTGTGGTGCAGGTAAATTCCCAGTGCAAACACAAACAATTCCTCTAGCCTGAGAGAGTGGGTCTAGCCACAAACAAACAATCTATGGAAAATCTCCTTAACCTAAAATCAATTAAGAGGGCCTACCTCTTAGAACTATAGGGATAGTGACAAAATGTTGTGTAACAGATACCCCCTAAAGTGTGAAGGCAAAACTAAAGTGAGGGGTGAAATGCTTTACAAGTGGAAAAAAGGAACCAGAGTCCATCATCGGAAAAACTGTAAGCAAGCATAGATACATATACATCACTGAAAACATTGAACAATGATACATGAATTGTGATATGGACACAGGCATCCAGAGAATGATCATGTAAATGGATCCAAGGCATGGGTGCAACCATCCAATAGAAAGGATCATAATGAAACTAAGGTATGGTTGCAACCATCCATCTAAAAGAGACATGTATATCAACATGATCATGTCACATCGTCTCGCAACCTGAACTTGTGTAATCTTAGCTGAGGGTCTTGTGCTCCAAACGACCCGATCAAAGTACAAATCCTAACATGTGAATGAATGTGTTGAAGTCGAACATGCTATAAAGTCACTTAATTACCAGTTAATGATGTGAACTGTTAACAAACCCGAGAAAAACCACCAATAATGACAATGGCTCTCAAGGTACTGGTAGCACAATTCACGGAATGTGAATAAAGGAACTAATGTCGACCACCCATGAAATCACCCGATCAAAAGCCAATGATGTGAGCTTGTCGACGAGTGTGAATAACATTAGTGAATGTAAGCTCTAAGGTACTGGAAGGGAGTCCCTTGATCAACATCCTGGATAATCAGCTGAAGTCGACAAGAAGCGACCGTGTCGAAGGAGGGCCATGATGCATCCCACGTCATTGACACGAGACAAAGGGATGCAAATGCTTTCAAATAATATAGAGAATCAAGAGTAAGTGTAACTGCAGAAGGACTAACTCTTGAACATATCGGCGACACGCTTCCAGAGTTTGGCATATTTTGGATCCATAAGATCGATGGTCATGATGATGTGGCAGAGATCAAATGGAAGGAAACTGAAGGGCCCAACCCAGGAAGGTCAATGAAAAGTAGGATATCCCAACCTGACACGAAGCAAAAATTGTCATGTTCAAGAGTGAGCTTCTAACAGGACTGATAGAATTTCCAATTTTTCCCCACCCTTTCTGGTAAATACCCCAATTATTTTTTATCACAAGATTGAAGGGGATAGCATATTCTTGTACTGTAAGTTCATCTCTCGAACGAATATGACCTAGTAAGTTTAATGAGCCCTAAGAAGGAGAAGCTCACGTTCATCATGACGATGAATCCAATGTTGTTTAATGTTTTAACGAGTTCAACAAAGCGGTAACTCGGTATCTTTTTCATGTTTAGAGAGTTTGAAAAATACACGGAAAAGAAAACTCCACACGGTCCCTTTTCGTACATTTTTGTCTCTCGAGCCTAAAAAGGTGGAAATGATACTTGAGAGAACTGCTTGACTATTTCAGTCAAGGAATACCTTTTTTATAAATAATTCATCCCAACCCAGAGATGGGGTAAATGTATACTGAGTGAATGACATTTCACAAGCTTTAACGAGTTCAAAATGACAAGAGCTCGACTATCTTTTCATGTTTAAAGAGTCAGAAAAGAGCTTGAAAGTGGACCCCCCATTTTTATTCTCTTTTACAAGTCAAAAGGGGAAAATAGTCAATGACATTTTCATTTGAGTTTTGAGTCAAGAAAAGAGCTGAAACATGACTCCAGTACCATCATCGACAATCCATCACCTATCGCTCAACGAAAAGGTAAATGCATTATCCAGTTTTGAGGAAAAATAGGTAAAAAATACTTAAAAACCCTAATAGTTCATGAAACACATGAGTAAAAGGAGGGGAAAGTAATTAGTTTTTACCATTTACCATTTTAATTTTGTGTGAAGATATTTTTACCCTCTTGTGCCCTAATTTTTTTGGAGCAAATTATAGGAGATTCGGGAGGTCATTCATTGAGCCGACAGTTGCAGGTAAGAGCTAAGAACTTAAGCTCCATTTTCATACTTATTTCACTTATTTTTATCTATTTTTTGGATTCATGAGGAGTTTTTGGCAAAAACAAATCACCCTGGGTCGGCGCAATTTCGAGGCATGAATCACGTCGATTAGGGGTTGCTAAAACTATCAACTGTGCCATCGGCGCTACTGTTTTTAAAACAATTGCGTTGGCATCGTGAACACAATTTTTCCTTGTTTTTTTCAAATTTTCTATTTGAATCCAAATTTCTCTGGCCAAAGACGATTATTGACTTGATTATATGGTTTTTGCAAGGAAAAATTGTGAAAAATGGTGGATTGGAAGGAACATGAGCATGAGGATATTGATACTCAAGCAATGGTTGACCAAAATTTCGTGGATGCTTTGAGGAACTATGGGCTCCTCAAATTATTCCTTACACCAGGTCTACAGGCTCAACTCGAACTGCTACGATATCTAATTAGTCTTTAGGACATGAATCGAGAAATATTCCTCATTGGTGACCAAGAGCTGGAGTTGGAAACTTTAGACATTTATTTCATCACAAGACTGTCCCAGAGAGGGGAGCCAATCAATCTATATGGGTCAAGGCCGATTGGGGCAAGTGTGACTATGCTGCTTGCAGAAAATTGCCCAGAAGCACTCAAGTCAAAAAGTGGCAAGATCGAGATTATGACTGTTCAAGATCTTGTGTTGACAGCATTACTGTTGACCATCAACAAAGTGGATGGGGCCCAAGCGCAACATGAGACCAACAAGTCAAAGTTTTAGTATGTTATTGACTGTACAACACCCACCATTTTCAATTGGGCGGAAGCTATGAAAGTCAACATGAAGCGCCAGCTATCAAAAGCTAAGGCGGGAAACCTGAAGAAATTTTGATATAGGTCTATGCTAGTGACATTCTTCCTAGAGTAGGTTCCGTTGTTCCACTACCAGCTGGCTAGTGGGCCCCAGTATTACAACAATAATGCTGCAACTCCTGGGACTCCCTTCTTTAATTTTATCAACACGGTAGTTCGTAACAAACTTGGAAGCGACGGTGATGTATGCACAAGTACTAGCTCTTACCGCAGCTGTCACTTGGTCAGCTGGCACAAGTCCACTAGGGGCTTAATCCAACTTCTATGAGCTTTGAGAAGAAGCTTTTTAACTGATGGATGAAAGCTAACTCAAAGGAAGTTAATCTACTTGCAGAAAGAAACTGAAAAGCTGAAAGGAAATGCAAACCCTAATTTTACTAGCTAGCCCTACTGATGCGAAAAAGAGGATAAAAGCTACTGAAAGAGATGCCATTGACTTCTAGGAAGGTAAAATGCATGTGTCTAAGTTATCACTATATGAAGAAAACATCTTTTTGTATTTTTGAATAAGTTGTCGGAATTATCATGCATGTGCTTTCACTGTTTTTGACTGTGCAGAGGTGGATCGGCGAGAGAAAATGCTTGCAGGAGGTTGGGAAGGTTAGAAGAGGGCCTAAGGGGTCCCTAGCACCCTTCCTAAGAGTTTCACAGTGATCAGATCTCAAGAAATCGCTTTCGTGAGCTTCTACAGGAAGTCTGCAGGGGTTCTACAGGATGTTTTAGAATTTCTACATGATGTTCTGTAATATTCTACAAGATGTTCCGAAAAGAGGATTTTGGAGGGTTGATGGAGGAAAGATGGTAGGAGAATGGAAATGGAGGTTGGATAATGATGTCAAGGGGTCTAGGACCTGGTCGATGAGGCTGAGGAGCAATTGGATTTGTTCAAGGATGGAGGAAGCGATGATGCACAAGAATGAGAATCATGGCAAAGTAAGTGAATGAGGGAAATGCAAGGTAAGGGTTCTAAGTGAAGGATGAAGCAGGTAGGTTGGATGGAGTATGGGCAGGTAAGGAAGGATAACAGGTACTTTGCAAGTGGTTTTTCAAACTGAACAAACAAACACATAGAAAACCTATGCCCTAGTTACTTTACTCTATTCTGACCTAAGTAACAACAAAAGGAAATGAACAGAAGTTTATTCAAAATGAAATGCATGAAATAACTACACAACTAAGCAATCATAAAATGAAGCACTTAAACACTACTAATATCAACATCTGCAAATGAGGATTCCAACACTAAGAATTGCATGACAAAGCAAAACAATGTTTTTGTTGGCAACAATGTCACCTTTGTCCCAGCTCACAATCCCACTGAGGGAGAGGTGAGATTAGAGGTGTTTGAGGCCCTTTTTCTGAAGATCTTCCTTGTTGTTAACCTATCAAATAAATTTGAACATGAAAAGCTACTTTAACCATAAAAATCAACCTAAATAACAAACCAAGATTTAAATCTAAATAACAGATTTTTTTCTAAGAATGCAGCAAAGACACATAAAAGTAAACAAAGGAGGTACTGGGCACTTGAGATGGGCCCAACCCCAAGAGCTATAGCCTCCTAAGAGAGATTAGAGTTGGTGAAAAGCTGGATTCATCTTTATTGATCAAAAGAATAGTTACATTCCAAAAACTGTCCACAAGGAAAAGCTTGGAAATATGCTGAAATGCAGAGCTAAACTACTGCCTAAAAAGTGACTAAAATCGAACTACAAACTAGCTAACTTCTACCTACAAAGTGACTAACTATTGGCTAACCAAAATGAGGCCCTAAGCCCTCTTATTTATACAAATTGAGGACCCCAACAATCCTCCTAAACTTTAGGGACTCGGCTGCCCAAAACTTGTAGTTAACAGTAGTCCTACTTGACTTGCTCGGCTACCCTTGTGATAATTGATTTGGTGGCCCTTGAAATCCAAGCTGATGGTGGAGAATTCGAGGTAAGGGCCCATAAATGAAGGGGACACCTTCCTAAAAATCCTCTCCCTTGTT